>CABHPQ010142698.1:11352-38115 GCA_902168405.1 Peromyscus aztecus
ATATATATATATATATAAGCTAAGCTACATATAGTGTTTAACTTGAAATAGTCACATGCCAAAATGTTAAAAGACTCTAAGAAGTGACAATTTAGTGGTCAGCATGGCTTTCAGCTCCCAGAAGACTATTAGGTCTTTCTCTGTGTGACTCTTAAGAGTCACAAAAGAATGAAGAGAAAGAGAGCTTGAGGTGCTGGGATTCTGCCAGGCGGACTAGAACTTGTATCTTCATCTGGTTGGCAAGGCCACGAGCCGGCTTCCTTTCCTTCCTCTACAATGGTTCACTCAGATTACAGCATTGGTATTACCATCGCCACTTACCTTTTGAAAATGAGATGAGGCTTCCTGCACTCAAGAGTGTGCAGACCCTATGTTTATTCATGCCAAGGGCTTAGGTGCGAGTTGTGTTTGGTGGGTTTTCTGTGTGGTGCCGTTTTACATATTATGTTCTTTAGTAATAGTCTTCATTCTACAATGTGTGGCAGTATTTCCTCGGTGATAGCTGTCTTAGCCACATCAGAAGATGAAAGGAAAATAAGAAATAATAATTACCTTTCAGTAAGACATGACTTACTCAGGGAATCAAAGTCTTAAATCACTACAAGGTCACGTGCATTGCAATAATGGTTTCATATATTCACAGCATAAATGGAAAACTCACTTTTGTTTTAGAGGTCATCACCTCAACCACTTGGCCACCTTGTTCCACCCTAATTTTATTTTAATAACCTAGGTTACAACTGTGTAGCATTGATTAACTGTAGATTTTAAAAAGCCATTACTTTATACTCTTAAATTTTATTTAAATTAACCATATACTTTCTGTCATATTGCCCACTTTAATGTTAGTAGGAAAAATAATTTGACTGATAAAATGTTATCAAAGTAAAGTTGAATGAAAAAACTTTCCAGTGAATTTTCACATTAAGTATATCTAAGTTTTGTTTGGATCACTAATAAGAAGACAGTAACTGAGAGATTACTAAAGAATCAAACTTTGAAACCTTAGATTAAAAGTCCTATCATGAGAAAAAAGAATATAATAAAGTATTGTTCTTTTTAGAAGAAAGCATACTTTTCCTTGCTCTACAACCTCACATTCTTCTTTTTCTTAGAATGGACTGGTAACATTACAAGGTTCCCCTTTCAGTATCATTATTTACAACACTGTCTCTGTTTCCATAGATATGCAGAATGACTGTTTCCATAGCAACATTCTGGGTTTCCTAAACAAATAGTATCATAGCGGTAATCTCGTTTCAGTATTATTGAACTATGTTATTAGATACAGAATTTCAAAAAAAAAATAATTTAAGCAGGGTTTGAAACGAGGTGGGTTGGTTTTTATCGCTTGGTGCTTTCAATATTAAATTTCAATTTTATATTAAAATATATACATCCATTTGAAAAATAGCAGGGATTTTGCATAGTAAACATGATACCAATTTTATTCACTGGTTATAAAACACTGTAATTTAATAAGAGGGTGCTCCAATACGTGCACAGTATTCAGGGAGAGGATTACTATCTTCAGATGAAATGACTGCTTCTCAGTGCACTTGGAGGATTTAGCCTCCCCAAATCTCCAAAGTCGTTTGTAACAACCCACTGCAATAGCTCCCTTTGCTATTTTTGCATTTTAAGTAATTTCTGCCATTTTTTCCCTTTTATTTTGCCAACGCAGAGGCACAGCTGTGAAATAGACTTCAAGAAATCTTTATGAATTCCTTGTTTGCCAGCTTACAACAAAAGGGAAAGGCGATTCTAGAAGGTTTGGGGAGGATTTATCTCTATAAAAGTTGGTAATCATTAACACTGATTTCTTTTCTGAGGAGAGAAGTCTCTTGGATACTTTTATAAATGACATAGATCCTAACCCTGAGCTCTCAATGCCTGTCTGGTATAACAGCTTTGCTTAATTGAGTTGATAGTATTTGACTTCTACAGGTGAGGGTTAGCTCACCCAGGGAAAGGAGACTGGCAATGTGTAAGTGAGAAGAAATGTTGACAGTGCTTTTTCTTAGAGGAGGAAGGGGTGTGTTGCTTTTTTTTTTTTTCCTGCAAGATGTTCAGAAAAGACCTTTCGGTGGAGTGAAGCCGGTTCTTCGTGTTCTGCTTTCCGACCCATTTAACTCATGGTTTCAAAAGCTCCTTCTCACTTCCCTTTTGGATATGTCTTCCTTCCTTAGGCCTTCCCTCCTAAGTTTAGCACTGAAAGGAACTGGTATGTGCACTTGATACACTAATTTGAATGCAAAAAAAAAAGTCTGCTTTACGGAGAAGATCCAGTAATTGATTAAAGTTGACATTCAAATTCACAACTACCTTTGTTCAAGAGTCTGAACTTGGGGCAGGTAGGGATGTGGATCTCATTCCTGTCATTTATTAGATACTCCTGACATTGTTTAAAAGTTCCCTGAGTTTCACTTTCCTGTTCTACAAAATTAGAAAAATACCAGCTATTCTCCACATGACTTGGGAAATTGTGGTGTCCTTTGACCAATAAAGGATAACTCTGCCAAGTCATAGCTGCCTGTTACATTGTTCTCATTTTGCTTCTTCTCTCATTTGTTCTGTGGGGACAGGCAGAACTTGGTTCTTCTGTGCTGCACCGAGCTGTGTCCACAGAAGTCGCACACAGGGCCAAGGCCCTTGGGCTCTCTGCCAGACCATCTTACATCAACTGACACTTTGTGGCAGATAGTTTTAATTCTCTCAGCTCACAGGCTGTAAACATTTGGAGTTCCCCAAAACTGCAGTTCCTACATGGGTCTCCTAAACACCTGGCCAAGATATAATGGAGAAAGCCCCAGTGACAGAGAAGGTACCAGGCTTCCATCCTCACAATATAAGCTAACCTGATGATTTTCAAACTCTTTTCTGTACTTATTATCCAGGGACCTTACTGCAAGGCAGACCAAGTTTCTGCATGGCTTGTAGTAGAACATGCCAAAGCTGCTGGTTCACCAACCTCACCTTGATTGGGAAGGATCAACACTCCCACAAATTCCAGATCTTTGATAATATAAGACCCAAATGATACTGTCTCATTGAACTTGGCTTTCTTGTAAGATGAAGAAAAGGGGCTGGTTTGAATCCCTAAGATCCTTTTCATGATTAAATGTGGCACAAAGGACAAATCAGGGCAGACATAAAACTGCATGGATTTGGTCAGTTGATGAATTTTTCTCAGTTATTCTGAACCCTCTGTCTTTGGAACAATGTGATTCATTTGCATAAGAAAAATGTATAACAAAATTAAAATTGATTATCCAAACTGGTTACTATTCAGATTAGCAAGTCAATGTTCGATCTATGAATGAGTTGAAAGGCTGCATGTATGATGTAATATTCACTTTTGACAATGTAATTAATACTTCAGAATTCTCCAAGAAAGTATGCTGTCATTTTCTTTTGTTATATTGATGTATAAAAAGACACTTAAGTTCTCAACTTCCTTAGAACACTGTTGGCACTTTAATACTTGTTGTTATAGCAATATTTCTTACATGGAAATCTTTTATTGGCAACTGACTCTTGTCTGAGATCATAATTATAAAGAGAAATATATCTGAAAGTTCTAAAACAAATATTTAGGACTTTCTTGGGGATTTTGCCTGTGGGATTTTCTTGTTTATGATCTCATTGTCTAGAGAATTATATAATATTTCAAGAATGAAATGAGTTGTGGTTTCTAATAGCTTTATGGAAACTATTATTTTCATTTTTATTCTAATGTTGAATATCTTCTCTCAACTAGTATTGACCTCATAATAAATCATGATGTCTTTATTCTTCTCTAGAATTGCAAGGAAAGTGTAACAAAATCTGTTCGTTTTGGAGAAGGAGCCAGCTAGTTTTCTAATCATGGCTTGGTTGTCATGGGAGAGACTTTCAACTAACATTAAGAACTCATATAAACATATACCAAGAATGTGGGTGAAAGTAAGGCCACCCTCACATGATAAGAAACAAAAGAACTAGCAAAGATGAAATATACAGGCTACTACGTGGTTCATTCCACATGCTCAGTAAGTAATGAGAATATTACGCCTGGCAATGGAAGTTCTGTATGGAATAATTCAAACACTATTTGCACCACATATTCCAATGCACTATGAGCATTGTTCAGCAAGTACCTAAAACTATTATTTATGAAAGACCTATCTGTCTGTAGGTTGTGCCCATAGAACCTAATAGAGATAAATACCCCAGAAATTTGACTTGTCATAAACAACCACTATCATTTCATGTCGCCTAAGCTACACATCATCTAGATTAGATGGTTCTCCCTGGTGAGGCCATTAGCCCACTGTAATAATGGCCCAGAACACACATGAAAGAAGACACAAAAGAAGATTTTCCTGTCTTTTGTGGGTGATTTCCAGAGTTTATGCATATGATGTGACATTCATAGTATCTTCCCTGTATAAAGATAAATCGTAATACCATAATACCTATCATGTAATACCTATGTAAGGATACATAGCAACAACAGAACAAGTTAGCAGCTCTCCCAGAGTCTGGGAGGATAATTAAGATGTTTGCTGGAATGTCATACTCCTCAGATGTTAACTTACACTCAATCCTTTTAAAATTGTTTGAGCTTCAGAAAATTGCTTAACATCTCTATGCCTTGGGCTATTAACTTATCTTCTTTTCTCTTTCCCATTCCCCCTCCCCACTGCTCCTCTCACCTGGGAACAGAGAGAATTTAGATCTACTAAGTAAAAGTTAGAAAGAACTCCCAAGAGTAGGAGAGGCTCCAAGGGAGGAATACTTTAAGTTATCGTTGCACTGAAGATATAATCCCCATTTCCAAAAGGCAAGTGCTGCCTGGGGAGATGGCTCTTGCTTGCTCAGTCATTGGGACCCAAGTTCAATCCTCTAGAAGAAAATGAAGGTTAGAGCGGGGCAAGCCTGTGACCCTGGTGCTGGGAAGGTAGAAAGAGGAGGATGCCCAGAAGTCTCTGGCTAGCCATTCAAGCCAAATTGGTGACTCCAAGTTCAGTGAGAGACCATGTTCTAGAAAATCAAGGTGGAGAGCAATCAAGAAAGACATCAACTCCTGTTCTTTGACACAATCATACATATACACACACATTTACATACACAGGCTAATATAAGAGTAAGCATACGTAAGAGCAGTGTCCTGTGCATAGAAATTAGTGAGTGTTAGTCATTATTAAAAACAAGCAATATTCCCTACAGTAAGCATTAAGGTCATTTCTATACGTTCTAGCTTTATGAGTTGATTTTTTTAAATCAAAATTATACACTTAGTTGGTTTGACCTTATAATATTTGCAAACAGTCAGTTAGCCTAAAGCTTCAAATTTGTGTTAAGATTCCAGACTCTACAGAAGGCTTAGTAATCAAAATCAGGTACCATCAGTTCCATAAGACTTGTGAAGATCAAGCATTTGAAGACAATGTCTATAAGAACTGGATATGAAACAATGTTTAAGCACACTGTTTAACCATATGAACAGAACCATGATGCAACCTATTTACCAGTTATCCTAGACTGCTTGATTACCATAACAAGACATCACAAACTGGGTGTCTTAAACAAGAGCAACTGATTCCTCACAGTTTTGGAGGCTGTAAATCCAAGTTTATAGTTTACCTTCGGTTTCTGGTAAGAGCTTACTTCCTTGCTTACTAATGACTGCATTCTTAAGAGTGTCTTCAACATGGAGGAGAAAAAACAAGATCTCTCTTGTCTCTTCTTACAAGGACAATAATTAGTAGATCTGGACCCCACCCATAAGACCTCATTTAGCCTTCATTACAAAGAATTTGTTTCCAAATTCAGCTACATTGAGAATTAGAATTGTTAGCTCTGATAAATTAATTGAAGTGGGACAAATATATTTATTTCACATTGTCAAACCTTAACATTTTCTTCTTCTTTCTTTCTTTTTTTAAACAGATATCTTGTGGATCTAGAATGATGTTGATTCCATCTCTCTCTCCCCATAACTCCTTCCCAAGCCTCACACGTCATCATTCCATAGTTCCCTAGATAGCTTCTGTCCATCTCAGGTAATGCTTTACCTCAGGGAAGCTTCTGAAAACTTTACTTCTATTGTTTTTGTTTTTCTTTTTTCCTGATAATTTTAATAGCAAACATTTAGATTTTGTTTGGCTTTTTATAAGGAGCTTGATGTTGCATGATATGAAACTACATTTTGCTTTGTAAAACTTTGCTATGACTCACAGGGGTGAGGTTCTATGATCTCAGTTTTCCCTTCTGCTTTCTTTCTGGGTTTTAATGATTCCATTTATCCTCTTTCTCCTGCAGAGGGAACTACTGTCTGAGTCATGACATATAAATCTAGAGTCAGTATTTGTCTAGCATATATGACCTTCTTCTCTCTGTGTACTCCTCAAGGCTGTATGATACAGAGGGGAAAGTGAATCTTGGGAATACCAATCACATAAAGTTTAGGTACCATAGACAATGAAAATCAGAAAACCAGCAAGGAAACAGAGGTTTGTGGACATGTATTAAGGTACAATTGTATATTATCAAAAGAACTGAAAAATGATGCAGCTGTCATGGAAGACTTAGCTGCCATCACGAAGAGCTCAGAAACTGGATGGGTGCATCTGTGGCATTCCCAGACAATTCAAAGGCACCACAGCTTAGCATCCTTGAATGGGCCTGCGACTGAATGCAGGTGCCAGGGAGATGTGGTTTGCTACAAATCTCCATATGTGGAGCTGGATCCTGCCATAGAGAATGATTGCACTCCAGCACTTCAGTTTTACTAGTGTGACGTTCATAGAAACAGGAAGTCAACAGGAAATTCACAGGCAGCAAACAGGAACTAGTGTCCCCTTACAGTTTGCAGCATGTTTCTAGTATCCCCTGCCTAGGATGTTTTTATTGGATGCAGTTTGCAGAGTCCTGTACCATCTTTGAAGAGTTGAAGGTAAAAGGTGAGATGGGATGCAGTTCTGGGACAGGAGGTTGATAACCAGCACAGCAAGGAACATTCCTGTCTGAGGCAAACTCCTCAAACACGTAGAGAGACTTTGCTTTAATAAGATTATAAGGCTCAGTCATTGTTCACATTTCGAAACATTGGCAAAGTAAAGGTGATAAATTAGACTTGCCTGATGTGTAATAAAAACTAGAATGTCACTTTAGTGTTAACTGGAGTTCATTAATATTGTTTTGGCTAACAGATGCAACTTTGGCTCATGGTTCAGAAAGATTGAAAGGGAGGGCAGCATTAATGATATAAAATGTGACTTCTGAAGATTTTTCTTTTGTTCACGGAACTGATAATCTTACAGAAACACTCATGCTATTCCTTAATAAAGATCACTAAAAATCGGAGGTGTGATTCTAATGTGCAGGCAAACTAAATACAGAAAACTGGAGATCATCATAATGTCGGGGATTCCAAAGAGCGGAGTCCAGGAAAGAGCAAAGCGGACACCAGCAGGGTGGTAGACTGAAGGTGAGAGGAGTATCCCACTGGAGAGCTGGAAACACAGTGTTCGGAGCTGGTGCCTTGGGAAGGAAGCCACACTGACAGGACTTGACAGAGGTGATGAGGTGGCTGCTGGGAGCTGAGACCATCGGCTCATACTATTGCTTAAAGGGAATATGCAATTGAAGAACAGAATAGAAAAATGGCTCAGTGCTCATAAGGAAAACGAAAACCATTAGATGAGGAGAGGGTTAACAGTAATGATACTGTGGAGAAGACTTCATCTTTAATATCTCAAGAGACTTTCCTGTCCCTGAGATAAAATTGATTCTCCTTTGAAGAAAAGGATGAAGACAGCAAAGTGGAAGAAAAAAAATGAAATCACAAGGAAAGGGGGAATTAAAATCAAACTGTGGCTTTTCAGTAGAAAGCAGAGTATGAAGCTTATGGGATATGTTTAGGGAATTATACTTAAGGAAATAAAAACATAACTCTCAAAGTTACAGTATTTTGCTAGTAAGTAAAGAAGACAAGAAAAAAGAAACCAATGGCGCCTGTCTCTCTCACATGTCTACTATGTTGTCATATCAGTTTTCTTGAGACTCTTAGACTTAGAAAAATGGTATCAGAGGGACTGGGCCATATCTCATTTGTAAAATACTTACCCTGCAAGCACAAGGACCTGCCTGCGTTCAGGTCCCCAGAGTGCCTGTAGTTCCAGTGTGGGTTGAGGTGGGAAGTAGATGGAGATCACAAGACCTTTGGGACTTGCTAGCCAACCAGCACGACTGAAGAAGTAAGCTCCGGGTTTAGTGAGAGACCAAGGGTCAAAACAGAGAGCAAATGGGGAAGAGAGGTGACATGGACTCCTGGTCTCTACAGCATCTGAGTAAATATGTGTGCACACACACACACACACACACACACACACACACACACACGTAAACAAGCACACACAAAATGATGTTGATAATTTTATAGAGAAGATTGAATGCAAATGGTGTGTCTTTGATAAGAAAGATTTCTTCCATGTAGCTATGCTCCCTTTAAAGTTAATATGTCCTATCAGATTGTCTCCATTGAAATAATATCTGAATATACCCTTTCTGAATCGTTCAGGTCATTTAGCTTTTTAAAGGTCTCATGCCCAAAGAGACATTGATGTGACCTTTGCTGCCATGCCTCTTCTTGTCTTGTTTTATTTTTTGAAGTAGAACTCACTATGCAGCCTTGGCTGATCTGAAACTCAGGGAGAACGACCTGCCTCTGCCTCTTGAGTGTTAGGATTAAAGGCATACACACTGTGTCTTTGTTTGCTTGTTAGTTTGATTTTGGTTGTGGGACTCTTTATAGAAAGGACCCAGCTTTGCAGGAGGTCCTGATGGGTTCATCTTTAGAGGATCTTTGAGCTAGCCCAAGTAGACTGATCACTGTAGTCAGATTAGGTCCCTTTCTGCAATTAAACATAGCTCAAGGAAACTTATACTCCAAGTTGCTCCCCCTTATTTACCTGTCTGGTACCTACTCAGAAGAAAGCCATGACACTTGTGAGACAGTCTGCACTCTGCTCATCATTCTGCTTTCGTCTTTTGTTTGAAGCTACCCAGCAAATTAGTTTCCCTTGGAGAGACAGAGAAGCTGACCCAGTTCACCTTATTTATATGAGGACATTCACACAGCTGGCAACCATGCTAACATTCAGGTAAGCACACATTCAACAGCTGGATTGCTGTTTTGTTTTTATTTTTGTTTTTATTTATCCCCATAACATCAGCATCAGCTTCTGATTTTTATTATCCCTATGGTGGACGAGATCCTTATCTGTCATTCTCCCTTTGCATTAGAGGATGTTTGGGCAGATCTCTAACTATGAAGGGAAGGAAGGGATGACCACCTGAACTAAGAGGGAGATGACTTTTGTCTCTCTGCCTCTAAATTGACTAGAGTCATGCCCAAACCATCCAATAATCCTCCATTCCCCCAAACTGTCTTATCGCCATGATTCCATTTTCTCTTAGCTTCTAGGATTTCCTCCCCCAACCCTAGAAACATTTGCTGGGTGTTTTCTCTTCATATTTATCTCCGTGTAAGTCAGAAGTCATGTTTTTCTTAAATTACACTGTACCTCTTTGTTCAGACATTCTAAAGAAGTCCTGAGATTCTCTCCTTGTATTGATTAGGACAAAGTTGCCTTGAGCTGTCTGCTCTTAGGGAGACAGAAAGGTCACGTTTGTAATTGCTATGAAAGTGGAGAAACTTCCAGAAACTTCGAAAAAGGATTTTTGACCTTAGGGTCTGAACAGTTAATGGAGTTGTTTGTGGATGAGGTAATGTTTTGTTAGCTCAGAGTCTGGACCTGTTATCCCTTGGTAACTTGCTGAGGCACTCTTTAACTGAAGGTGTGTGTTAGCACCGAGAACATAGCTGATTATAGAAACATTGATCTGATGTGCAGGAGGCATTTCTAACTTTTCCAGTGAGTTCTTAGACTGAGTGAGTTAGTTACATAAACCCAGGCATCTCAGAGGATTTTTCCCTCTGCCTTTCCACCTTTTTTTGGGGGGTTTTCCGATTACTGATTATGCACACAAGAAAGTAATGCATTTCTGATGCTCTTTCCCTTAAAATTTCTACTTTCAGATCAGCAGCCTCAGGGGTAGAGATAAATAGGTCACTTATGACTGACGTCACAGGGAACTCCGTGCGTGCCTCAGATGAACCAGGACAGAATTTGAACAGTAAGATATGGAGTACTGTGATTAAAAATGTAAATACCCTTAGCTCACTTTGAATGACAGATTCTGGCAACAGGTAAGGAATAAGAATACATGCTGAGAGTTTCTTTTTGAGACACATAATTTGGGTTGAAAATGACTCATGTGTACTGGCTGATGTATATAATGACTCTCATAGGGGTGGAAGGCACATCGCCACTCTGCTTATCAGTAAACCCCAGCCCTCATTCCAAGATGCCTCACCTCACTGAGGGGGTGTGCTTCTCCTCAACCCTAACTGGTTAAACCAGACAAACCGTGAAATACCTTGGATTACTTGGTGGGAAGCCATTATTACCAGATCATTATCACACCTCCAAAGGGCTGTGCAGCTTGCAGAGTCACTTTTATTTCGTTTGTTTGCTATGCTCTCTAGCTACTCCAAAGCATTCTAGGCGGAAGGAGAAGTTACAAGGAAGCCCCAGACAGTCTTCTCTCTCAGGAGAACTTCCTGGTAAAGTTAAGTCCCAGATGCCAACATTAAGACTAATGAACCTTCAAAGCTGAAGGTTTCCCAGGCATGAGATAACCTTCCCATATTCCTCCAAGCATCTGCATATCTCTTCCATTCATACTTTTGATGGCTTTAATTCCTTTATCCATCAACTATACAATCTGCACAGTGGTATTCTACCTGTGACTGTGCACACAAACTTAAACAGTCTTGTTCTTAAAACCAAGGTTAAATCTTAAAGCATTAGATAAGAAGGTTTGTAATGCAGACAGAGGGGAAAGCTGCCTGTGGGCAAGGTCATGGGAGACCATGGGTGGCCAGGAAGGTCCTAAGTTTATCATTGTGCCTGGCATATATAGTGGCCTCTTCATAAACACACATGACTAAATTAAGTGGATGGATTTGAGCAACAAGGCATACATCCGGTTATTCTGGGTACTTAACTCGTGGCATAGCTAGCCTGACATAAGTCCAATAGTATTAGGATATGTTTGAGGCAGGCTATTATTTCCATAAGCCTGGAAAAACAGTAGTTGCAGAATTTCTGGAGGGTATGTAGGGAAATGTGGGTGGAGAAAACATCATCTCCATGTGGATCTTTCCCACTCATATTTGTGTCTTTACATCATTTTTGTAATTGTAAATATCTATGTGCCAATTCAAATAATATTTGCTGTTTGCTATAAGCCTCCCCATTCCGCCTTTACTTCTGTACCCACAGCTCATCTTGCTGGAAATGCACAACAAAAGCAAATCACTATGTTTGCAGTGGTTTAGATGAAAGGAGTTTGTTAGAATGGTTTTATACCTGCACATATGTAATTACAAAAGAGAAAAAAATGCCAAAAAAATCTGTGCATTATTAACACTGCTAGCATTGCTTCTTTTTTCCTGCACACAGCCCAACCCTGTGTACAAGTACTGCACAGATTGACAGACTCATTTTCATCATTTTATTTTGTGTTATTTCTGAGATCTTGGCATAAACAGCGAGGAACCTCTCTTGGAATGTGTTTCTGTGTTAGAACATTTGCCCATCATGTGAAAGGTCCCGGTTTTGGAGTTTGATCCCTAGCATCACTTCCAAAAAATAATAGGTAAATAAAAGATTAAAAAAAAAGGGAAAAGATTAAAATTGTGATTCTCTGAGTAAACCGATATTTTCTTTCCATAATCAAACATAATCTTTATGTCAGCAGGTTTTTATTTTGTTTTATAGTGCTGTTTGTTTTTGTGCACACTGTTCCTTTTGTTATCAGAAACATCATGAATACATTTCTGTAAAAATAGCAGAACTCAGCTGCACATTAATTTCTTTGGAGGAGTCTGGGGTCACAGTGGCTCAGCTAGTTTTAGATGAATATGACGGTCAACATACATTTCTCCATACTCATCTATTGTCCAAACTCCCTTTATCATCATGGACTCTGGTCAGAGTGACTGACAGCTATCAGTTTCATCTTGATGTATCAATGACTTGAGAAATGTTTAGCAAGTTGTTGGGGTAAGGGTGGGAGAAGAAAAAGTCATTTTCATATGAGGAAAGATGGTATCAGAGGTCATTTCCCATAAATGACCAGGGCTTGACTTGGACTTTCTGTTTTCTTATGACTTCTGTCTCTGATAGCATCAGAATACCCACATTCCACACGACCAACTTCATTTTAGTGAACACGGCAGCAGCTCAGCTCCAACTTTTGCGTGCTCAGCTCACGGCTTCTCTCTTACCTTAGGAGGGTCCAAACCCACAAATAGATCTGAACCCACACTTGTCTTCTAAGCTCCAGTGTTGGTACAGGCTTTATTTCAGTGTAAATATGAGTTTATGTTCAAAATTGATCTTAGTCTTACTGTTGCTTGTATGTTCATCTATCCTTTTTCCCTCCTCTCCGCCCCCGTCTCTTCTGTTTCTGTCTCTCTGTCTTCCTCTTTCTTCTTTGAGACAGGATCTCATATAGCCCAGCCTGGCCTTGAACTCCCTTTATAGCTGAGGATAACTGTGAACTTCTGATTCTTCTGTCTCCACCCACCACGTGTTGACATTACAAGAATACATCACCACCACTCCAGGTTTGTGCTTGCTGAAGAGCAGATCTAGGGCTTTCTGCATGTTAGGCAAATAGTCAACTAACCTCTTTAATCCCCAAGCTAAAGAATTTGTATTCACATCTAGAGTCTATCTCCTAATTAAAATATCAGAAATTAAACGGGATTGATTCTAAGTTTCCCCTATGTGAAAGCTAGACAGATGAAATCTTCACAGTCCTTCCCATTATCCCGCAGTCTCTAGCGCTCCCTGTAGCCTCCCTTACTAGGGCCACGCGCCTTTTGTCCACTCTTAGGTTACTTATATGCTTGTTCTTTGGCTCTTCTTCCTTTTAACCTTCAAGTCTTAGGGCATAATTTACTTGGTCTGTTTCAGCATTTAAGCTCTCAACCTCTCCTAGAAACAGTTCTCACTTGGAGAATTTGTGTAGAGACAGTCTAATTAAATTGTATGACTTTCCTTCAACTGGTGTCACAATTAAATATGACTCTTTTCAGTGTCTGTTGCTCATATTGATCTGGTGTTTTTGGCCTCACCTTTGACACCTAGCAGGTGACCTTGAATATAAGGGTTATTCCAGTTATATTAGGCAGAGAACACTTGCCTGGTGCCTCCTATTTTATGAAGCATTTTGGGAATGTATGGGTTTCTTTAAATTGTAAGACAATTCAGAAAGGGAGCTTTTACCATCTTTAGGTTATGAATGAAATACTTAACTTCAAGAGAGTAAGTTGCCCTGTGTGTACAGTTAGTGACAGGGCTTGAATCAGAGTCAGATTATCTGGATCATTCTAAAATCAGAGCCCATGTCCTCATTATGTCTTCTTGTAACAGTTTAAAGTTCCTTTGTTTCATTGTGAAGTCAAGCAAGCAGAGAGATAGATAGCCTGACTACTAGTCTGAGCTTTAAAGATTAAATACTGTGAACATTCACTAACATAGCAAAGAGAAAGAAAATACTATGTTTGTCAAGTTTGGAGAGTTATCAAAGGATTGCTTAAGTTTTCTTTTTAATGAAAAATATTTTAATATCCCCCCTCCCCACCGGTGTGTGTGTGTGTGTGTGTGTGTGTGTGTGTGTGTGTGTGTGTGTATGTGCATGTGGAGGTCAGAGGTCATTCTCAGATGTCCTATCTCAGGAGCTGATGAAATTGTTTCTTTTCTTTTTTTCCTCCAGACTAGCTGGCCAGTAAGCCCCAGGAGTGCAGTCTGCCATGCCTGGCATTTTCTCATCGGTGCTGGGAATCACACTTGAGACTTCATGCTTGTGGAAGAGTACTTTATGGACCAAGCCAACTACTTACCCCCCCCCCGTCCATCTCTTCACAACTGTGTAAAACTTAAGGTTTCCAAGAGAAGGCGGCAATTGATAGTTTGTCCTTAGTCTGAGACAGACAGAACTCAAATGTTCTGACAAGGGTCTTAAAGGGAAGCATCAGTCCGACTTCACTTGAATGGCTTTTATGAGTGGCGTTTCAACATTAGCTTCTACTCTTAGCCCACTTGACCAGATCAAATGCGTTAAGTTCACCTTCAACATCTATGGCTTCCCAGATCAAGATAGCTTTAGTTGTCACCAGGCAGACTACTTCCTACCAAGACCTGCTGCTATTCTGTCTTTCTTCTTGCTCACAAGTAACCCAGATACTCCCTTGTTTATGATGTTTCAGAAACACTAGTTTATGCATTTACAGACCATGTTTGCTATTACTGTTTAGGAATGGTGTGCTTCTTTCCAATTCTTGCTTTCTCCTGGGCTATTGTTTACACAGTGGAAAACTTTCTCAGTGTACATGAAGCCTCCTTAATCTCTGTGACACACCATAAAAACAGCAATGCTTAAAGGTTTATAAAAGTATATGTGAGTCCATTTTCTGTTCCCATAAGTGAGTTCAATGGCCTGAGTAATTTAAAGAGTAAAAAGGGTTATTTGGCTCCTGGTTTGGAGATTGGGAAGGTCAAAGGGCACTGAACCTGCATTTGCTGGGTATCTACTAAGGGGGTTCTTGCAGTAACTGTAAAGGCAGATGGCATTACGCATCAAGGGTGAGCAAGTGTACTAGCTTGAAGCACTCTTCCTCATCTTGTAAAGTCAGTAGTGACATCATAGGGATCCAACTTTATCTAACCATAGTTACATCTGAAAGTCCCTGTCTCCAAATGTCATTCGGCTGTGATTTAAGGGAATTCAATTTCTACAACATGAACTTTTTGGTGGACATATTCAAACCACATTAAAGGACTTTTCTAGAATAGAAAAAACACGAACACTGATTAATTTTAAAGACAGATGATATGTATTTTATAAAATCTTTTCATGATAAAGGGAAAAAGAGAGATTCATATGATGCCCCTCAACCTGTCAGTTCGTGTCATATTTTATAGAGTCAAATCAAATAATAAGAAATCATATAATCAGTGATGTATATTTCTTTCTGAAAACCAAATTTATATCAATCAAAGCTCTACATAAGAGAGCAAGTCAGGGCTTCCTTTGGTATTTATTTGTTTGTTTGTTTGTTTATAGACAGGTTGTCCCTATGTAGCTCTGTCCTACAATCCACTATATAGACCAGTTAGCCTCAGACCCCACAAAGATCTACCTCCCTGAGCCTCCTGCATGAGAAAGAATGCTTTTGCATGAATATCCTTTCTTGGCTTCAAGATACTTGGATGCATTCAGCCCAGTCACCCATCCCAAACACATTCAAATGTGTTTCTCTGTCAGGAACCAGTGCATTCTGTTTTGTTGACTCTACTATTTGTGTGAGCTGAAGACTAACATTCATAGACCTTTTGTGGGAGCAACCCAATCTCTACAAATATTAAATGTCTTAAGAAATAAGAATGGGGATGCTTGGAAATGTGGAAAGGAGTTATTTGTAAGCCATATCATCCAGTCTCTACATCAAGCCTATGTGACCTTATGATTTCAGAGAATTAGATTAAAATAACATTGGACTGCTGGTTTCTGTTTATCCTGGAAGCTCTATTTCTGATTATCAACTAGAAAAGAGAACTCTAAAAGAGGAATGGAAAGTGGTTTAACCTGACATTCTAAAAACGGAGCAAAGGTCAAACTTCAGAAGATAATGGATTTGATTACCTTTTATTTAGATTACTGATGCTTGTCCCTTTCCTTCCTTTCCTTAATTGTTCTTACTCAGTGCTAGCCTAATTAGCAGTCTCCTGTTTGACTTCCTTCTCTTATTGTTCCTCTTTAAAGCCCTGAGTATTGGTATAGGATCAAGGAACTTAAATACAGGAACCCAAAGAAGGACTTGAGATGACTTCTGGCAGAAAAATCATTGCATCTGCTTGTATCCTTGGCTCTCATAATTCTTCTGCAAAACAGCACTTGGCCTCATACAGTGAATCTAGGACAGGTTCTCAGGAGAGGTTCATTCATTCAGTAAAGAGTAGCTATTAAAGAGTCAGTCATGGACTGGTGGCACATTGCAGTACAGTGCTTATTACAGAAGCATGAGAATCTGAACATAATCCTCAGAATTCACGTAATAAAAGCTCTGGGAGGTGGTGTGTCTTTCTAATCTCAGCACTTGGGAAGTAGAAACAGTTAGATCCTTAGGGCTCCTCCCTTCCTGCCCAGTGATATGTGTGTGTGTGTGTGTGTGTGTGTGTGTGTTAAATGTTTAGCTAGTTTTGAAGTCATGATTTTGCTACTAATTTAATGGCCATGTCGTTAGGTAATGGGAAAAAATCAGTTCTCAATAGTCCATTCTTGAAATTCAATAGAAAAGCGAGCAAGGCAGATTATATTTTTCAAAGATGGCCACAGTGTCATCATCCACTCATTCTTCAGTGTGCCCTGACTACTGCATCCATTGAGAGATGGAGCCTGTGGACTACTCTAGGATGCAGACCACTACATGTCTGTTTTGTCACAAATAGCAGATGGTAGAAGTGATCTTATGTGAGCCTGTCATACTAGGCTAGGGAAAAAAAAGACAGGGTAGACTTGGCTATCTAGGATGCTTGGACTAGAATTCTGAACAGGAGGTATGTCATGGTCCCATTGTCCTAACATCATTGTATTAGAAGACAGCCCAAATTAGCATAGTTAGAGAAACTATGTCAGAGGTCTGTCTTAGTTATTTTTCCCTTGCTTTGTCAAAATACTAGTCAGGGACAATGTAAAGAGGAAGGATTTATTTTTGTTCATGCCTTCAAATGGTTCAATCCACTATGGCAGGGAAAGTTTGATAAAGCATCCCAGTTTATGTCACAATGGACCAGGAAACAGAGAGAGACAAGAAGCATCTGGTGATACTAGACTGCCAAGGAGCTGCTCCTGTGAACCAACTTCCTCCAGCTAGGTCCTACCTCTCAAAATGTCACAACTTCTCAAACTAGTGCCACTAGCTGCAGATCAAGCATGCAAATACAAGAGCCTATATGGTATGCACATTTCATATTTGAAGCAGAATAAGGTCCTAAGTCTACAAGAAAGAAGAAAAAGTGACTGAGACAGAGAGATACAGAGAAGAGCTGGGGGCGGGGGTTCTTATCAGTTCTCAGTTGCTCTTTCAAGGTTCGGTTTCACCAGCAGTAGATGAGAGACCAGCTAAGACCCCAAAGTCATATGGTTATTTCAGCTGCTAAGTGTTGGGGCATTTTCTTTCAAAACAGTAGATATCCAGATCGATAAATTTGAAGCCTTAACAAAGACCCTGGAGAGCCTGGAAGTGCTTTTCCTGTTGTGATCTGGACCCCAAGTACTTTCCTTCTCATACATTTGATTTCTTATTCATAAGAAAACCACAACATTTGCTACAATATTTTTTTGCAGAATATCATGATTTATTTCCAATGAGATAATGTATTCCTAAGAAAAATAAATATTGTTAGACGATGACACAGTATTTTAAATTTCTAAAAAAGAGAATAGAGTGAAATGAAGATGTTTTGGTAGAGAATTCCAGAAAAAAAAAGAAATTAAAATAAATTGTGAACTGCCTTGCATAGGAAGGGACATGCTATTTACTACTTTATGTATTATAAAATATGTAATTATATATTATTATTCTGTTATGATTATTTCCATTATTATTTTTGAAGAATGAGAAATAGCTTTCCAGTCATCTTGTCATGTTTTTATCCTGACTCCATCATTAAGTAGCAAATGAAGATAGGTAGCTTACCTACAAAATTAGGTATTTAATAGACACTAGTTGTGCACACCTTCATCCTTCCTATAAATTTTATTCTTCTATTCATGTTGGCATTCATTTTCCTTTGACTACATTTGCTCTTCTTGTCTTTCAGCACATGGCTCAGACATATTATTCTCTGATTGTCTTTTTCAAGGGTGGAACATGTAGCTAGTCTACCCTGGGTTTATAAAACCATGCTTATTTCTTTTATAGCACTTATTTCAATGTGCTTTTGTCCTCTGTTGTCTTGCTTGTCAACCTGATTAGAGTGTGGCCCATGGGGGAACAGCATGTATCTTCTGTGTCTATCTACCAGTATGTAGTGCTCATATTGTAGAGAATGGGGCAAAAGAAGGGATGGATCAGCAGATGAGTGAGTTATATATTTGCGTTAAACCACAAATAATGCAAAGTTGAAAAGGGTTTGAGGCAAAAGCTTCTGAGATACTTCTATACCACATAAATTATCCATTTCCAGTGACTAATGTGTCACCTTACTTGATTTGGCATGAATTTAAAGGAGAAATTGAAAAGGTCTGGAATTCTAATGGAACAATTTGTCATGTTTTTTTCTTCTAACTTTTTTCATCTCAAGACTGTGGAATCTCAAGTTTATAATTTAAATCTGCACATGTTTCCTATTCATTTAACTAGAGGTAGATTTTCCATGAAACGTGGACTTCTTGTGGTCCCTCTATGAGAGTTCACACAGTTGTGTGTTGTGTGTATCTTCTCAAAAAGGGCTCGACCTTATATATTGAGACATAATTTGCTTCATCATCCCCAAGGTAACAGTGTCCTGTGTCAACTGGTGGTAGAAGCCATGGGGATTTTTGAAGCCTGTCTAAGGGGAAGTTAAGTCAATGTCATTCATTGTGAAGGCAGTTTTGAAGGTCATTTTGGAATGTTTCAACAAAGTGAAAAATTCCAAACTCTGACTTTGTGAATATACATGGTATTTATTCTTTTCATCTTCACATTATTTCTAACAGTGTAAGATTAAAATTCAAATAAAAATGAATGTAATATGAAGGAAACACAATTAAGTACGTTAATTGACCTCAAAATAAATTATGCTAACATGGCAAATATATTGCATAACAATAGTTCATAATACACTGAAAACAAATAACTTACTGTAACAGGTATTTCTTAAAGAAATATTAAATAATATTTATTGTTAGTTAAAATATAAGAAAATAAACATTCTGGGAGAAATTTGAAACATGTATACATGTCTGGAAGAAATTGAGAAATATTTCACCAAATTTGATTAGAAAGTTGGAAAATATTGTTTGTCAGCAAGAAGCAAGTCAGAAAGACATTCCTCTAGTCACAAAAAAATAATTTGGGTGGCATGCAATAGAGAGAGGCTTAAATTCTCCTTCTTTTATCTCTAGACAATTATGTTACACAGTCATTTTGGTGAAGTAGCAAAGAATAGTTCAACCCCCCCCCCCCCAAAGGAATCATATAACAAGGATGTGCAATTAGGATTTTTTGTTTTGTCTTGTTTTGAGAGAGAGTCTCCCTATGTAGCCCTGGCAGCCCTGGAACTCACTCTGTAGACCAGGCTGGCCTTGAACTCACAGAGATATGCCTTCCTCTGCCTCCAGGGTGCTGGGATTAAAATACCTGTATCACCACTCCTGGTCTTGCTCAGATCAAGTCTAAGTCTAGTTAGTTTTAACTGTCGATTTGAAAAAAACCTAGAATTACCTATTTAGAAGTCTTAATAAGGAATTATCTAGATGGGTGTGAACTATGGGCATGAATGGCAAGGACTGTTTTGATTTTTAATTAATGTAGGAAAACCAGCCCACTGTGGGTGGCACCAGCATTAGGGAGTCCTGATCAGCATAAGAAGCAAACAAGGATGTATTTTTTATTATGTCTTTCTTTGCTCTTGACTGTGAGTATGATATGACTAATTACTTGAGTTCTTGTCTTGACTTTCTCACAATGATGGACTGTCGTACCCTGAAATTGTGAACTAAAATAAACCGTTTTCCCCTAAGCTGCTTTTCGTCAGGGGGATTTCATCAAACCATTAGAAATGGAAGTAGAACAAATGATACATCAGACAGGTAATCAAATATTGTGTAATTCTCTCAAGATTTGTAATGCATATGGCACTTGTCAGCTTTATAATATTTATAATTTATTTTTATTTCTCTTTCCCAATGAACCTTGACTTTTCTATTTGTATGTTGTATTACTGCTCAAAAAGTGTGACCTACAAATCTTAAATCTAGCACTCCTTATGCAATTATTTTACTTGTGCACCCTGTTTCAGATTTCTAACATCTGTGCTTTAATGTGCTGTCTAATACCCATAAACTTGAGAGATTGCATCACAGTCTGCAGTTAATGAATTGTTCATTTTCATTTAAGCTTCTGTGAAAATAACTTCCAATCCTCTTGTAAAGATTTCCACTTTTATTCCCATTGACTAACATTTAGAGAATAGTAATGTTCAAGGAAAGATGAAAGAAGTGGAGATGACATATGGAAATGAAGTTGGTATATACTTAAAACAATGCACAGATTGTAGGACCATGAATAGCAATTCAACAGGATGGCCAGTAGCAATAACAAAGCATTGGCCTCACAAGATATGTTGTTCTGTTGTTTATCTTTTTATTTGGCAGAAATGAGTCCTGGAATGGAAGGACTTAGAAGATATTTTTATAAATAGTAATCTGAATCAATAAGGAATTTAAATTTTTGTGGGGCTCACCAACTTCAAAACCATTTATAAGGTGATTGACTTATCTCTCATGATAGAATTAAGATATGTGTCCATCAAGAATGCAGTGGCTATTGTCATGGAAGCTTGAACAGTCTAAGAGCCATCCCTGCATGGAGATGATATCACCTGATTCTCTCTCATTATTCCTCTAATTTTATCTTCTTGCTGCAATGCCCTCTTAACATATTTCTGCTTGAGGACTTGCCTGTATCTGAGTCTTCATCCCTTGGAGACTCCTCCACATATTTGTTCCCTTATCTGCATGCTTCCATGCATATTATTTGCATCCAGGGCAAATAGTAGGAGTCATAGGACACAGTGGGATATCCCACATGCTTTGCTTATTAATGGTAGTGAAAATGGGGATGTTGGTATCATTTCATGCCTGTTCAGGACCTTGCAGAGAAGAAGCATGCAGTACATTTGTTTGTTGTTTGAGACGGGCATACTGTCTTGGCTTCTTTGAGAACTCTTGAATGAAGTTCAGTTTCTAAATATGTGAAACTACACATTTTAGCTTGTTTTTGTGCATAAGTATTTTATTTCATCAACTTTTCAAACCTGTGAAGCCAGTTCTTTATTATTATCATTTTCTTCTTTTACACATTAGAAATGTGAGGCTTAGAGAGCAAGTGAAGAGTACACAGTTGGGATATGGTGATGCCAACAGAGAAATGTGTGTTGTCATCCCAGGGACTTTCCTTCTGCCTTTCCTCTCTGCTGTTAGAAACACATCAAGGAGAAGATGTCAGCATTCGGGCATGTTCCATTGCTGAAGAAGCTTCACTAGGGGACTAGAACCATATTGACAAAATTGAAGAGGCAATTATAAAACTGAATCATAGTTATGCATAATCAAAAATACTTAATTAAGACAGAGCGAAGATTGCCGAAGGAAAATTCAGGATGCACAGTTTAAGGGTTACCTCTGTCCCCAAGCAAGCTGTACAGCTTTGCAGTTTGTCATTTTCTTGAATGAATCCATGTTCCTTATCTCTAAAAAAGACATACTTCACAAAAGTGATTATATGAGAAAAGAATGTGGAAAAGTTGTCATAAATTCTATTCCTACAGGAATATAAGGCATGACTTCTGTAACTATGGAAAATTATCATCTTACTTGAAATGGTGAACTGAAAGCAACCTAAATTTTTAAATGACTGTATTTCAAATTCATCTATGTAAGTCTACACAGCATGTAAAATGCATTTAATGACTAAGTTGTATGGAAAGTATAATTAAATGTAGTGTGAATTATTCTTTTATAAAGGATGCACTAGTTTCTACATTGAGAATTAAAAAAAAGATGTTATGGGTCCTTCCTCCATGAAAACACCTGACTATAACATATAAGAGTACTTAGGCATATACAGTAATCAAAGTATGAAAGTTAGATGAAAAAGTATAAATTTTTTCATTTGACTGTGCTGTGGATATCGCTCTGTATAAATAAAATGCTGATTGGCCAGTAGCCAGGCAGGAAGTATAGGCGGAATGAGCAGAGAAGAGAATTCTGAGAACAGGAAGGCTGAAGCAGAGAGACACTGCCAGCCGCCGCCATGACAATCGAGATGTAAGGTACCGGTAAGCCATGAACCACGTGGCAACTTATAGATTAATAGAAATGGGTTAATTTAAGATATAAGAACTAGATAACAAGAAGCCTACTGCGGCCATACAGTTTGTAAGTAATATAAGTCTCTGTGTGTTTACTTGGTTGGGTCTGAGCAGCTGTGGGACTGGCGGGTGAGAAAGAGTTGTCCTGACCATGGGCCAGGCAGGACCAGGAAAACTCTAGCTATATGACTGATTAATCTAGTCAACACTTAATACATGCTTTTTAAAGTCTGTCTAGATTTCCAAAATGAGGCCACCCACTCATGAATGTGATCTCATATAAGCGCTTTTGGTTAATGTACTTCAGGCAACACGGGATTCAGGCACACTGATAGCCAGTGGCACTTTGGTCTTGAACTCGTAGTTCGGTAGTCAGCTTTGTTCTACAGATAGTATAACAGCACAGTCTGTATCAAGCATATTATTTCCTCTCCATAGCTGATTCTAAAATGCAGGGTAGACATGATCAATGTACAGCTTCAACAAATCTACCGTTTTCAGTTTTTTAGACAAGGAAAGTCTCACTGTAGAGCTGAGGCTGGCCTTGAACTCACCATGCAGCCCTGGCTTGCCTGAAACTAATGGCATCCTCCATTACCTTCTCAAGTGCTTGGTTTATAGGCACTGACCAATACATCCTGCTTATACTTTTGGATAACTTAAAATTTTTTTAAATTTTATTTTATTTGTGAAAATGGGGCATACATATTGTGTGAAAGTGTGCTTGCCCATATAGGTATATGTGGTGTGCAGACTGCCTGGCATAAGACCCCAGGATCTTTCTGTCTTTGTCCCCAGTGCTGAGGTTACAAGCTTGTGCTTCCACAATTCATCACAGCACATGAAGAATGTGCTGTGATGAATTGTCAGCTTGATTCAACCAAGAATCACCTTGGAAGAGAGTTTCAGTGAAGTATTATCTACAATGGGTTGGACTGTGAGCATGTCTGTGGGAGGTTATCTTGATTAAGTTAATTGATGTGGGAAGAACAAGCCCATTGTGGGAATCACAATTCCCTAGGAAGGGAATCCAGAACTATATGAGTGGAAAAATCAAGCTGAGCACAAATTGAATCAACGATTGAACATGTGCGTGTGTCCATTTCCTTCCCCTTCTGACTGGGGTGAGGTGATCAGCTGCTTGAAGTTCCTGCCACCTTGGTTCTGTGCTGTGATGGATTGTAACCTGGAATTGTGGCCTAAAAGCAACCCTTTCTTCCCCAAGCTGCTCTTTGTCAGGGTAATTTATCACAGCAATAAACATGAAACCTAAAGCATTTGGATATGGAGATCAGAATTCAGGTCCTCACGTTTGCTCAACAAGCACTTTTAACTCACTCAACCTTCTTGCTAGCCCTAGATATCACTTAAAGTAGTGAACCCATGGTCCATACCAAGACCAGGTTAGGAATTAAGGCACAATTTTATTAGGACTATTCACGATGATTGCCATATTCTGAGCATCTTAATATTGAATAAAATTCCTGTGCAGAATCTATACCAAATTAGAATTAGCTGTTAGCAGCATATTGACGCTTTGCTTTTGTTGTTTAATTAGGTTATTGTTTTTGTGTTTCTTTTCCTAATCATTTTATATTTGTTTAATTTTTTCATATTCTATCATGTCCCCAACTTTTTTCTGTGCTTTGAATTTGAAAAGTTATGAAGAGCTCCAAAAAGTATCTCAAGAATAATTGAACATTTTTTTCTTGTTTTAATCATCCATGTATTGCAAACCATTCGCTATGTAAGTATACGGCAGAAACCCTAAGAATCTTCTGTGAGGCTTTCCAGGCAGTGTAGACTCAGAGGACAGGCTACTGTAGCCATTAGGCAAGTGCAGTCAGGATTCCATGAAGCCGCCCTGACTGTCCTCTCTTGGAAACTCCCCCGTCTGCTTATTTCCCCTGATTCCTCTTTGTCTTCTTCTGTTTCTCAGTAAAAGACAAGCAGAAAGAAAGGCTTTAATGACCACAGAAGCATGCTGGCTCACAGACCTTTTTGTAATGATAGCTCCTCAGTCACTAGCTAACTTGTAAATCTTCAAAAGGCAGAGCATGAATTTCTGATAGTTTAAAATAATTAGTGACAATTCTCAGTAAATATTTTTCTCCAGGATTTCTTAGCAAGGTATGAATAGCCTCTAGCTTCTGATGCAGCTTTTGCTGACAATTCAAACTTAGTTGAAAATAACTTCGAAAGAACATTGAGATCAAAGAGCTCGTGATTCATAAGCAGAAACAAAGGGATTTTAACCAAGTAGATTAGAATTTCAGAGATGACTGCCACCTGGCATTGTCAGGATGGGTCCTTTCAAGGACATTGGAGCTGAAACTAGAAGGATGGGAGAGAATCAAGTTTCTAGAGAAAAATGCCAGTCCAAACAAGTGCAAAGCCAGAAGGCAATGCAAGCTACCTTGGTCACCCACAGCATCCACAGCATGCCAGATGGCTTGTTGGTGCTAGGGGTGGGAGCAGAGGATTGGTGGGTCACACAGACATATTGATTTAAAAAAAAAATGGAATGTACTAAGTGATTACTGTGTGGCAGCTCCTAGGGATGCAGAAGTAAGCACACCATATAAAAATTCCTGTCATCCTAGGGAGGAGTAAGTAACTGAAGAAAGCAGACCAAATACACAAACTAAATAAAGAGAGACACAAATGTGGGAGATGAAAACATACTAAGACAATAAAGGGACATGGGCTGTGATTATGTCTGTTTGCTTTGGTGTCTCAGTTGCTGCCATGCTGAAGGAATTGTAGGACTTGAGTAGAAGGAGGACTCCCAGTTGGGGTCCCTATTGTGGTAGGCTAAGTAAGAGACAGTGGAGGCTTCTCATCAAATGATAGCGGGAAGGGAGTGAGAAATGGTGAGAGTCAGTATTGAGTAGACTTGCCAGTGAGATTGTGTATGATAGAGAAGACTAGCCAATGATATCCTCAGCAACTGGGTAAATGGCAGGCCTCTTCCTGGAAGTAGAGAGACAAAAGAAGGAGCACGGTGGGGCAATGACAAGAGTTTGGTGATGACAATCGATATTTGAACTCACTGTTAGGTATACAAGCAGAGGGTACTTGTGGACATTTGGTTACAAATAAAATAATCATTTTCAGTTTTGGGAGAGAATAAAGCACTCATACAAGAATGGACCTGACTTCAGACCAAACACCAATGTGTCATGAGACTACAGTGTGGTCAACCAGTGTTTACTGGTTTCCTACTGTTCTCCAAACCTTCTCTTGAGCACCAGTAGAAGACACAGGGTGACTTGCGGGGCACACACATGTAAACAGCTGTGATGACACATATGCTGAGTTGGGGGTTACAACAACAGGAAGACAGAATCAAAAAAGACCTCCTAAGGTATGACTGGAACAAGCCAGAGAGCTAGGTGGGTTAAAGGACAGGTTCTTGCAGATGCAGTCACTTTACTACCTGGGGTTATGCTTCAGGGAGGGCAGGTGGACTGGTAAGGCAGCTAAGCTAAGCTAGGCTTGAGGATGTGCAGCCGTAGAGAATTCAGGAGGACAGGGCTGAGAGCAAACAACTATGCTATGGGGTCAGGTAGAGACTTCAGATTTAATATTTGAGTTTCATTTGGATTTAAAGATAAACCAAGAAACCTTTATGATTGGGAAGACACTGGACCACAATCAGATCACTGTTTCAGAATATTAATGGAGAAAGCAAGCTACTGTGTGGAATACATTGAACATAGTGGCTTGATCTCACTTGAATGGCTGCTCACAAACACTGTGGATCATAAATGAGACATTCTTCATCTTTATCTGACCCAGACACAGGAAAGACAAAAGACAGTTCCAGGTTGGGAGTACCAATAAAGCCATGAGGTTTGTACAGTGACATGATGAAATGTGTATGGTGGTGAGAACAGGGGAGACAAAGAAACCTCATGCAGCATGGAGACCCCAGTGCTATGAAGTGGATTGCAGAGAGAAGATTTGAGGGGATCAAGGTGAGAAGAAAGCAAAGTTGCTCTTGTCTATCTCTCCTGTGATGGGTCCATACATAAAGGAACACATGTTGATACCATAACATAGCTTCATTTTTGAGAGAACCTCAAATAGGGAAAATATAACACCTTCAATATTCTCAAATTTATTGACAGAACCTTCTTAGATGTGAGACTTACTTACCCTTTGCAGCCACCCTCTTACCTTCCTTTTTCTTTTTGTCAGCTAAATATTGAACTCAATTATATTTAGATAGGAATAGATTTAATTTGGTACTGACAGCTGTTCTTCTAAATTGCCAGTCTTTGCTTGTCCTCAGATTTTTATATATAAAATTAGCAACTTGGTAATCATTTATGACCCTCTGAGAACAGAAGTTATTAAAGGACCACATACTTTGAAAACAGACATTGTCAAGAGAACCCCTCAGCCTTGGAGTCTGTTGACTTTTGCTAAAATGGCCAATAAAATAATCTCTCTCTCTCTCTCTCTCTCTCTCTCTCTCTCTCTCTCTCTCTCT
>CABHPQ010142699.1:0-46581 GCA_902168405.1 Peromyscus aztecus
TTCTCTGTGTCCCTTCAGTTTTAGTATATGTACTGTTGAAAGAGAATAACCCATTATCTGGTTAACATATAATAATTGTTAAAATGACAGACAATCAATGGACCCAGTATTGTGGGTTGAGCCTGATATGTATATTTTTGCTTCCAGCCCTTTCTGGTTGTCATACGGTTTCTCTTGTCTGGTATTATTTAAGTACTGGCCATTGACACGGATTATTTTTTTAATGTTAAGGATACATTTAATAACATTACTTATCTCTGGCTTCATTTGCAACTAAAGCTAACTTTAAATATCTGGTTATTAAGGTTTAGTCTGGGTTTTGTTTTCTGGTGCTGTATATTGATCCCAGAGCCTTATTCATGCTAGGCAAATGCTGTATCAATGAGGTATATCTCAAGTTCCCTTATAATTTTAGATATTTTATAAGCTTATAATTTTTATGTTAATATTACGGATTATATCTTATGACATCTTGTTAAATTGCTAATGCTGACCTGATAGTTGGTATTATTATTCTGCCTATCTCCTGAGTAGTTGGGGTTTTAGGTATAAACCACACTGTGTGTTGGCCCTTGGAGTGTTTTGTTTTCGTAGTACTGGGATTGAACCTCTAGGCAAGGGTTCTACCACCAAACTGAGTTCCTAACCCTTGGAGTTTTTTTTGTTTGTTTGTTTTGTTGTTGATCAATAATACGTTCAGGTTAAAAGGAACTTTCTTAAGCAGAGTTTTTTTTTCTGTTCTAGCAAATCGTAAGTCCAAGAAAATTCTTTACATAAAAATTAACAGTAAAAGAGATTTAGGAGTATTGTTCTTAGTTGATTACATGAAAATTTATGCTTTCTTAAACTATATCAACTGGAAAATTAAATTTAATCAAAGAACCTTGAGGACATTATGCCAAATGAGGTAAGCCAGTTAATAAAGAGATATAGTATTTGATTCCAATTAGGTACTTAGAATAATCAAATTCATAGTTACACAAAATAGAATGGTGCATTGTAGTTGCCAGCAGCTGGGAGAGGGATGCATGGAAAATAACAATTTAACACTTACAGAGTTGTAGTTTTACAAGAAAAAGAAAAAAAGACTAAATGGCTGATGGTAGCTCAGCACTGTGAATATACTTAATGCCACAAACAAAATGTTTAAGATAGTAAATTTTGCCTTAACACAACTAAAAAAAAAAAAGTATAATTTTGGTATAGGAGTAGATTGTAAACATAACAATAAAGTAGACATGGAAATGTTCAAGTTTCTTAAACATGATTTTTAAATTTTTGGTACTTGGGATTGAAATTGGGTCTCCTACATGCTAAACAAGCTGTACCAACCATTGAACTACATCCCTAGCCCTAACATCTAAATCTTCAATGCTAGAATTTATACTTTAGCCTCTTAAAGCTTTCACTTTTTCGAGAGCGTGAACCCAGGGCCTTGCACATGTTAGGCAGCTACTCAACCACTGGTCTACAGCTCCAGTTGCAGACTCCCTGTCTTATCTGCATCCTGTCCTAACATCTCTAGTTCGACAGGGGCATAGACAGCATCGTGCCCAGCTTTTATGTGGGCTCTGAGAAGCAGGTGCTTCACCAACTGAGACATCTCTCCAGCTCCCATGTCTTTTGCTTCTTTGTTGTTTTGTGAAGTGCTAGAACACACACACTAAACAATTTTGGGTGACTGTAGTTTTCTAAATTATAGGTAAGTATTCCAAAGCTTCTTACTTAGCTTAATCTTGGTAAACTTGATTTTTAACACACATACTGTATTCAGTCAACAATTTGTATATGTAAGCTTTGGTTTATTGAGGTTTTGTGCTTCACACATAGGCTGTAACTCTTTTGACCATAAGGAATTTAAACCTGAGAATGAAATCTGAAAGGCCAGATAGATAGGAGTGCAAACCAATTGCCTAAGGGCCACAAGGATTAACTTATCAAGTGATTTGAAACACTATTCGGGTTCATTGTATTTGGGGCTCATTACTGTCTGTATGTTGGAGACGTGAAGACAGGGAAAGAAAAGCTGTGCCATGTTTAAAACACTTCTGCACCTGGACTGGTGGCAGAGGTGGTAGCACACACCCTTAATCCCAGCAGTAGAAGGCAGAGGCAGGCAGATCTCCAAATTCAAGTTCAGCCTGGTCTAAATAGTGAGTTCTAGCTCGTACAGAGCTACACAAGCAGATCCTATCTGGGGGAAAAACAAAAAACAAAAAACCATAACACATACATAAGTAAATAAAAACAAATAAAAATTAAATTAATAAGACACTTCTGCTTGTTATTTATTTCACATGTCAGTTTTCAAGAAGGTTACTTACATTTTATGGAGCCCAGCAAGATGGCTCAGCAGGTGAAGGCCCTTGTCCTCAAACCTGATGACTTGAGTTCTGTCTCTGGGACTCAATGTGGTGGTGGAAGAAGAGAACTGACCTCTACAAGCAAGTGACCACCTGTGTGATGTGTGTCATGGCACATGCTCTTGAGCGTGTGTGTGAACACACGTACACAATAGATAAATGTAATTATTTTTTAAGTAATTTTTTTTTTTTTTTTGGTTTTTTAGTCTTTTGGTTTTTCGAGACAGGGTTTCTCTGTGTAGCTTTGCGCCTTTTCTAGAACTTGCTTTGGAGACCAGGCTGGCCTCGAACTCACAGAGATCTGCCTGCCTCTGCCTCCCGAGTGCTGGGATTCAAGGCGTACAAAATTTTTGGGGTGGTGGTGGAAATATGACTCAGTGGTTAAGAGCTCTAGTTGCCCTTCCAGAGAATCTGGGTTCAATTTCCAGTACCTATATGATACCTAACAATCATCTATAACTCCAGTTCCAGGGGATCAGACATCTTCCTGGTCCCTTTGGGTACTGGGCACACAGATGGTGCACAGAAACATGTAAGCAAGACACACACGTAAAATAAAAATAAATAAATAAATTTTAAGTAAATTTGGGGACTATAGAGATGGCTCAGGCAGTTAAGAGTACTTACTGCTCTTGCAGAAAACCCAAATTTAATTCTCAGCACCCTTTTGGGCAGTTTACAATCTCCCGTAACTCCAGCTACAGGAGATCTGATGCCTCTAGCTTCCTTGGGTACCTGCACTCACACATATCCACATTAGTAATTAGAAAATAAATACTTTTTTAAAAAGTTGGTTTATAAACTACTTGTTTAGTTAATGTAATCTTTTATCTTTACTGGGTTAATTGGAAGTTATGGAGATAATTATATTGACCAGAGTCTGTATATAGGCCTGAGACTAGAAATTAGTTTTGCTGATTCTGAAGCAATATTGTATACCTTTCTAATTTGTTGAGTTATTTTATTAAACGTCTTTTAGAGAAGCAAGTTACAAGGCCTGGATGTGTAGCACAATTGGTCAATTGGTAACATGCTTGTTTAGCATACATAAAGCCCTAGGTTTGATCCCTAGTATTATATAAACTAGCCATTGTGCCATATGCCTATAATTTCAGTACTCAGAAGCCAGAGGCAAGAAGATCAGAAATTCAGTGTCATCCTTGGCTTAATAACAGATTCAAGGCCAGCTTGAACTGTGTTTCAAAAAAAGAAAAGCAAATCATAAAATTACTTGTGGCATTCAATTATATCTAAAAGGATCATTTTTTATTGGATGCTTTTTTTTCTTACAGAATAGTAATATTTCTAATATTACTTAGTCAGACATAGTGAGACATTATCAGCTGCTCTGGTGGCTCAGGCAGGAGGATTTCAAGTTTGAGACCAGACTGCACAAATTAATATAAACTTTAAAAAATTCATAATATGTTTATAAAGATGTCGGGGAAAGCTACCTAATTTTCCATTAAACATAATCTGATATCTAAGTAGTTTCCTGTCTTATCAGATAGTAACTGATTAAATGTACTAGGGAACAGTGATACTGATTTCCTTTGGGTATGTAATCAATATTATCTATTGATAACTACATTTATAATCCTTTAATCAAGCACATTTTTATTTTCTTTACTTTGATTTTACTTAATTGTGGGCTAGATGTATTTAGACAGGCCAAACAGGTAGCATCAAATAATATTAAGTGTGTTTGGAGAGTCTGATACTCTTAAGATAGACTTTCTCAGCTTGGTTTTAGGTATATTCTCATTAATTAGTTACTTGGTATCAAGTTATCACATCCTAGTGTTTTTCCTTGGGAAGTAATTCATTAATGTCTCCTGTAGGTAAATTCTAAAATGATAATGAAGGCTTGTAGGTCTTTGGGTTGGATAACTTGAAATCTAATTATAATATTTTTTTATACAGATCTTTGATGGAAAACAGATTCCACAGAGAATGGTTGATGGATGGAATGCCTTTTTCTTTGATAAAACAGAAGAACTGGTAATTTTTGTTTAATTTTATATTATAGAATGCTAACTGATGTTTTAGGATTTTCATGATTTAATAATTTTACTTGTTTTTAATTTTATAATTTTAATAATATGCCTATTTCTCTCTTCTTTTCCCTTACCCTCCTCTTCCATCTTTCTCTTTTCCTTCCCTTTTCCTTACCTGAAGAAAAAGCGTTTACCTTCCCTTGGAAAGAACACAGAATCACTAGGAGAGCTTTGGTTAGGACTGCTTCGCTTCTACACTGAAGAGTTTGATTTCAAGGAGTACGTAATCAGTATTCGGCAGAAAAAGCTGTTGACCACTTTTGAAAAGCAGTGGACATCTAAATGCATTGCAATTGAAGGTGACTGTTTATATTATTGTTAATTCAAGAACCACAAGAAAAATTAGCAGGGAAAACTTCTCTGAAAGTGTCAGCCTTTTGTTTTCTGTCACTTACTAACTTTAAAAGCCAGGCAGTGGTAGTGCACGCCTTTAATCCCAGCACTCGGGAGGCAGAGGCAGGTGGATCTCTGTGAATTCGAAGCTAGCCTGGGCTATGGAGTGAGTTCCAGGAAAGGTGCCAAAGCTACACAGAGAAACCCTGTCTCGAAAAACCAATAAATAAATAAATAAACAAATAGATAGATAAATAAATAGAGTGAGTGAATGAATGAATGAATGAATGAATAAATAAATAGATAGATAGATAAATAAATAAATAAGTGAGTAAATGAATAAATAAATAAATAGAAATAAAAGATAAAATAAAAAAATTTACTGGGTTGAATAGTTTGAAAATATATAGAATTAGACTCCTCTTCCTGCAAAGTCCACTTTATGGTGTAGTGCTTATTAATTAACAAATATTTCTTTTCTAGATCCTTTTGACTTGAATCATAACCTTGGTGCTGGTGTTTCTAGAAAAAGTAAGTTTTAAATATAGAAAATATTCCTTTAAAAGTTCTGACATAGGAGCTGGGTGGAGGTGGCGCACGCCTTTAATCCCAGCACCTGGGAGGGAGAGCCAGGTGGATCTCTGTGAGTTTGAGGCCAGCCTGGTCTACAGAGCAAGATCCAGGACAGGCACCAAAACTACACGGAGAAACCCTGTCTCGAGTTCTGTAAGAAAAAAAAAAAAAGAAGTTCTGGCATAGTAATGTCTGCATCATCTTTTATCATCTTCTTTCTTCACAGTGACCAATTTCATTATGAAGGCATTTATCAATGGAAGGAAACTTTTTGGTACCCCCTTTTATCCACTCATTGGCAGAGAAGCTGTAAGTTTACATTATTTGGAACTTTCATTCTTTTCTTTTTTTCTTACAGAACTTCATTGTCATTGAGGTTTTTACAGATGGCAGAGTGAAAGGGAGCAAAACCTCAGATGCAAATTTCCCAATCCTGAAATAACAGAAAAGACAGATCCGAAGTACTTGCTTACCGTGGCTCCTCTCAGCCTCTGCTGTAGCTGTAGTGCGCAGGGTTCGACTGCAGGAAGGGCTTCCCTCTTGACCTGGCTTGTGTTTGTCACCCACTGTTGTTTGTCTCACTCAGCTTTTGCTTGCTTCCTATTAGTTAGGAGGCCAGAGGAGCTTTCAGGTTTAGGGGAAGAGACTTTTAAGAAAAAAAATGTGGAGTGAGTAAAACCATGTATTTTATTATCACATAATGAATGTCCTTCAAAACTTGTTCAGTCTAGTTTTAAAACTCTTCTTTTTATGGTGGAGTAAAAGCAGAATCTTTTGTCCTTGGAACACTGGTTGTCATGTATGCTTATTTTTGTTAGCCTCTTAGCGGGCAATAATTATATTGGAGATAATTAAGTAGGAAATTTTAAAACACAAAAATTATGAAAAAAATTATTTAGAAAAAAAATAACATTTTATTAATGCATTAATTGACATAGCAATACACATTTAGTGACATTTTACCTGTAAATTGTGGAATATTATTTATGTGCATGTTCAGTGGGAACCTAGTAGTGGAAGCACACAGTGCCGAGTACTGTATCAGAGACCTCAATTGAAAATGTTAGTAATCCTTTATAATCCAGTACATTGCAACTAGTCCCTACGTATTTGTAGATTTATATTTAGTTTTGTTTAATTTATTTAGTATTAAAACCAAATGTTATTTTGATGTCTAGAAGGAGGAGCCTTTGAGCTTCTAATCATTTTTTTTTAAAGTATTTTTTTTTTTTAATTTATTTTCATTTTATGTGCATTGGTGTTTTTGCCACGGGGGACGGGTCCCCTGGAACTGGAATCACAGACAGCCTTGAGCTGCTATGTGGGTGCTAGGAGTTGAACCCGGGTCCTCTGGAAGAGCAGTCAGTGCTCCCAACCACTGAGCCATCCCTCTAGCCCTTCTAATCATTTTTTAATCTTCTTACTTATTCTATTTAAATTTTTAGTGTATGGTATTTTATAGCTTAGAGCCCCCTTCTTTTGGACATTTGTCTTTATTATATCAGTATTGTAACTTATAGCAACTATTCATTGTCTTTCATGTTTACACTTAATATCTTTTTCACTGCTAAATATGCTGGATTCTTACAGGAATGTTCAGAAAGATAAAAGTATGCTGGGCTTGGTGACTCAACAGTTGTAATTTCAGCCCTTGTGAGGTGGAAACGGGATCAGGGCCAGCTCTGATGAGGCCAGTGTAGGCTACATCATGAGATCCCATCTCAAAAAGCCAAAACACACACATATATACACGCACACATGTGCACATAACCCACGCACATGCAGACACACACTGCGCACAGATAAAAGTATACATTCTACTTTTTCATCTTTCTTATTTACTCAGATATTCCCACTTTATTTTTTTCTACTACTTGGTCCTCTAATATATAATATTAACCTACTTTCTTATCTATCAGTTGTCTTCTGTCTCTCTTTTCCCATTTGACCCTGTCCACTTTCTGGTTTATACTTTTCCTCATTCTATAGTAACTACTGTCCTTTTTATCCATATATGTTGAACCTTACACTAACTCCAGCTATCATCTGTCTGCTTTGAATAGCACCAATGAGAAAAAAGTCATAAAACCTAGGCAATTTTTTTTTTTCTTTCGAGACAAGGTTTCCTCTCTGTCCTGAAACTAACTCACTTTGTAGACCAGACTGCCCTTGCACTCACAGAGATCTCCCTGCCTCTGCCTCCCAAGTGTTGGGATTAAAGGTGTGCATCACCACCACCACCACCACCCAGCTAACCTAGGCAATTTCTAATGTATAGTACAGCTACAAATTATTACTCACCACCCTTAACTGGACTTTCAGTATAGTTTGATTGTAGCTGGAAGTTTCTTGGTCCAGCCTGGCCCGTGTCAGGACGAATCTCTCCCACCAGCGTCCCACAGCAGCTTGGTCCTAAGTAAACACATAAAGGCTTATATTATTTATAAACTGTATGGCCTGTGGGTCAGGCTTCTTAACCCATTTCTATTAATCTATATGTTGCCACGTGGCCATGGCATTACCGCCAGTCTGCTGGCATCTTGTTGCTCCTTGGGTGGAGAGCTGGTATCTCTCCCCACTCCACCCTTCTCTGTCTCACCTTTAGTTTGAATGTACCGCCTAACCTTATCCTGCCCTTCCATAGGCTAATGCAGCTTTATTTATCATCCAATCAGAGCATCACATATTTACAGCATACAGAAAGACATCCCACAGCATTTGATAGTCTTGTTATATCTTTAGTTACTTGTAATCTCTCATTCTATAAAATGTATTTTAAGAGAGATGGCTCAGTGGCTAAGAGCTACTGTAAAGGACCTGAGTTCAGATCCCAGCATCCATATGAGCTTACAAATATCTGTAAGTACAGTTCCAAGGGACCTGACACCCTCTTCTGGCCTCCATGTGCACCAGGCATATGCATGGTGTACATACATCCATGCAGGTACTCACACATACACATAAAAGAATAAATCTTTTTTTGTTGTTGTTAAAGCATTTTAAATTTTGTTTTACTCAAAATTCACTAAGTCCTATACTTTGTCCCACTTTGTTATTTCTTAGTTCTTTTATTTTCCTTCCTTCCTTCCTTCCTTCTTTCCTTCCTTCCTTCCTTCCTTCCTTCCTTCCTTCCTTCCTTCCTTCCTTCCTTCCTTCCTTCCTTCCTTCCTCCCTACCTCCCTTCCTTCCTTCCTTCCTTCCTTCCTTCTTCCTTTCTGTTCTTGTTGTAAGAGATGAATTACAGGTGAATATTTGTCATGGATTTTGATAGGGAACACTTATCTTTTCATCTCAATTAAGTGAATCATTCTCTTCACACACATACTCATAAAATTATGGTTTTCTTAATTAGTAAACTTAAATTGTATAAATTATATTCATTACTGGCATATTCTGAATGTCTTAAGTTTATAGTTTTGCAAAATTTTGCTTTTCATTATGTAAGTTCTTATATTTCATGTTTGACCACCACCTAATCTCCTTAAAGTATTTGAGTTTTACAAATCTCAAAACCAGGTTACTTTAAGTGATGGTGAGGTAGAGGAACATAAAGAAATTTGGGAATAGAATGGTCACTGCTTGACGATTACTTAGAAGTGATGGATAAAGAAGACCAGAATGATGGATGGTGCCTGTTTCTGCCTTAAGCCACTGGTGACCTGAGAAAGGACTTTGTTGTTGCTCTTGTTTTGATAGGAAATAGAATTGTAGCTATACAGAGTAGAACATGCCTGTAATCCCAGCACCTGGGTGTAGCAAAGGCTTACAGGCCTCAGTCATGTGGCTTCTTAAGTCTGTCTGAGTTTATTTCTATGTCCATTCTATGCATGTTTACTGTTAACACTTTGGGCTTCTTTACTCGTTTTCTGAAGATTCCCTCCCTGCCATTTGGCTACCTGCTTCCATGTACCATACTAGCTTAAACAGTTTTGTTGAGGTATAATTCTGATAAAATATAAATCAGAGCTTTGAGTTATTCAGAATATTTGGTAACCATACCACCAAAATTTCATTATTTTTATTTCTGAGGGTTGGTTTTTTTTTTTTTTTTTAAGATTTATTTTGTGTTTTAATTATTATGTGGGTTGGTGCCTGGGTATGTGCAACTGAGTATACAGAAGCACCAGATCTACTTGTAGCTGGAGATACAGACAGTTGTGAGTTGCTCAATGTGGGTGCTTGGGATTGAGTTTGGGTCCTCTGCAAGAGCAGTAATTGCTCTTAACTGCAGAGCCGTCTTTCTAATCCTTACCCACTCCTCTTTCACAGAGACATAATACACACTTGTTTTTGTTTTTAAAGAAGAGGAAGCATATGTTTATTAAGGAAAGTCAGAAACAACTCCTGAGAATATGCAGTGCTCCAAGAGTGCTTCTCTTTCCTATTCTTAATCCACTAGCCTTCTTTTTCTAGATTTTACTCTTGTTCATTTAGAATCATATAATATGTAGTTCTTTGGTCCTGGTTTCTTTCACTAAACATATTTTTAAGTTTCATCTGTGATATAGGATGTGTCAGTTCTTTATTTCTTTTTATGGCTAAATGTAATATTCTACTATATAAATATACCATATTTTATTCATCCATTCATTTGTTTAATGGTGTTGCTTCTATGTCTTAGCTATTATGAGCAGTGCTTTTATGAATATATGTATAAAATTTTTTTTGCTGCACGAATGTATGTTTTTATTAGATTATGCCAATAAGTGAAATTACTGATTTGGTTGAATATTCTTGTGTGTGTGTGTGTGTGTGTGTGTGTGTGTGTGTGTGTGTGTGTGTATTTTTAATGTAGCTGTGCTAGTTTATAATATAATACTGAAATATGTATGGTTTTCAGTTTTTCTACACTGTTTGTATAGACCATTGTTTGTTTTTGTTTGTAATTATTTTTATTACCATTCTATTGGGGGTATTTATTCCCAGATTTTTACATGGATTTATATAGGCAGCAAAAAAGCTCTCTTGACTTCCAGAAGTATGACTACTGTTAGGATAAATTCTACTGTTAGGATAAGCTAGTGTTCCTGAAAAATCAAGCACTAAAAGAAGGATGAGCAAGGTACTAGGATAGAAGAGAAATGAACTTAGTTCTAAGACTTGGAAAATGTTTTCTGGCCTTCTCAGGTACATTCTATGTTATATAGTAAATGTCACTTCTTTAAAAGCTGTTTGCAGAGCTAGAGAGATAGCTCCATGGTTGAGAGCACTTTTAGTCTTAGCATCCACATGAGCAGCTTGCATCCACTTGTAACTCCAGTTTCAGCAGATCTGATGTCTTCTTCTGGGCTCCTGGGCTTCTCCATGTACATGGTCTATGTAAACTCACAGCCAAATACGCATATACTTTTTTTTCTTTTTTAATTGCAAATCCAATTGCATTTTAAATAATCTAAATGATTTCTTTCCATAAAACCATTTGGAAAGATGAGCAATTCCTTTTTAGAAGTAGCCTGGTGTAACAGAAAGCTTGAGTTTTGCAGTCACTACAGATACAACTTTAAATCTTTTATATGAGATTTGGCTAACTTCATTACCATGTGCAAACAGTTTGAATCATCTGAGCTGCAATTTCTTTGTCTGTAAATTGAAATTGAAAATAGTATTTACTTTATTGAGATTTCACTTATCTGTAGCCTCTCTACATTGTACTGTATAATTTGCATGTATTTAGTACTGTTACCACCTATGATGTTGACAATAATTCTGAACTTTATTTTCTTACCCATGGTTTCAGTTTCAGTTGCTAACCTTCATTTTTTTTTTTTTAAATCTTGATCTCCTATGCATTTGGGAAGTTTTATATTGATTTTTTTTAAAGTAGTATAATTATTATTTTTTCAGGAGTACTTCTTTGATTCAAGAGTATTAACAGATGGAGAACTGGCTCCTAATGATCGTTGTTGCCGTGTATGTGGAAAAATCGGTCACTACATGAAAGATTGTCCCAAAAGGAAAAGGTTGGCAAACAATTTTCTATCAACTTTATAGAGAAAATAAATAAAAGACTAATTTGTATTTATACTTTCATTCAGAAATGATTTAAGTATGAAAGTTAAATTTTAAGTTCAAGGTTTTCATTGGATCATAAGTAAATAAATGTTCATTTGAATGGAATTTTGTAATGTGAAATTTATGTTTAGTGATGTCTTATAACATTTTTTTTTTATTCATTCAGTTTTTAGTTTTTTAATAGAAATGTTTACTGACACATTATGTGTTTGGAACAGCTGGGAACAAGAAAAAGGGGAAGACTTCATAGTCCTCAAATAAGGACAAGCTCGCAGTAAAAGTACGATAAAGTAAATCCTGGAAACACATGTTGAGCTGGATCTGTGTATTATGTAAATTGAGAAATACATGCCCTCTGAACTGCCTCAAGATCTATCTGTGGGTCTAGGTATGGTGGCACACACCTTTAATTCCAGTGCCTGAGGCAGAGGCAGGAGGAGGATCTCTGTGATTTTGAGGTTAGCCAGTTAGGGACAGCCAGAGCTATGTAATAGATCCTGTCTCAAACAGCAACAACAATTAAAAAAAAAAAAGAAAGGAAGAAAAGATATATATGTGTTCATGCTCTCCAAATTCACATGTATATTCAGTAGACGGGTTGAGCATCTCATTATCAAATCTGGCTAATAAAACATCTGCAAGTTTTTTAATGAATAAGCTCTAGTTTCTATCACTGTTATTTAATAAATTTAGGCAAGATGCTTATTTTCTCTAATCCTGTTTCTTCTTAGACTTAAGTATCAATCTCTAAGGATATTAGAAGTTTAAAAATTGATACTGAATTTTTTAGTGTGGCTGGGCATTGTAGAACAATCCTTTAATCCCAGCACTTGAAAGCTAGGGGCAGGAAGATCTTTGACATTGAGTGAGGCCAGTGGATTCTACATAATGAGTTCCAGACCAGCAAGGACTATATAGTGAGACCCTGTCTCAGAAATAAACAAATACTCTTATGAAGTGGCTACAATACTTAATTTTTGAAATATGATTTAGGTATGTTATAAATGGAAGTGTGTTTCTTTAAAAAAAAAAAAGCATAAAACTGTGTATGTTAGTCCATTTGTCATTGTGTATGGTTTAGTTTGTTTTGTGAATCATCAGTTTGTAAGTTCCTGGCTCCACATTATTGGTATCAGCAGTTTACTGTTTAGACTAAAGAAGAAAGACAGTGAAGAAGAGAAGGAAGGAAATGAAGAAGAAAAAGACCCCCGAGACCTTCTTGACTCCCGAGACCTTAGGTGTTTCATATGTGGAGATGCAGGACATGTGCGCCGGGAATGCCCAGAGGTCAAAATGGCCCGCCAGAGGAATAGCAGTGTGGCAGGTAAGTTTCACATATTGAAGGTAGTTGAGAATGTTCCTTTGCTTGTTGATGGGGATCAAACCCAGGCTGCTGTGCATGCGAAACACATACATGGTTTACTACTGAGCTACAGCCCCAGCACTAGTATACTTGGTTTTGGGGACAGAGTTTTGCTATATAGTGCAGGCTGACCTCAAACCTATGATCTTCCTGTACCAACTTCCCTGGAATTGCCTATATATATATATATGACCTGACTTCAGGTATTCTTTTTTAATTGATCTAGCCTAGGGGTTTAGCTCAGTGAGAGTGCAAATTTGCTATGTACAAGGCCCTGGGTTTGATGCCCTACAGCGTGAGATTTAAAAAAAAAAAACACAAATTCAGAAAAAAGAAAAAAAATCAATTTATATAAGATTGAAAAGTGTCTTTTAAGCCCAGCATTCCTGAGATGGAAACAAGAGACTAGCTTGAGCTATATAATATTTATAGACTGTTTCAAAAAACCAGGGTTGAGGGGCCTGGAGAGATGGCTCAGCTATGAGCACTTGCTGTTCTACTAGGAACCTAAGTTTATTTCTCAGCATCCATACTAGGCAATGGACAACTACCTATAACTTCAACTACAGGGGGTTTAGTGCTCTCTTCTGACCTCCACATACATAGCACGCGTGCGTGCACGCGTGCACACACACACACACACACACATACACACACACACACACCTTAAAAACAAATAAATGGGCTGGAGAGGTAGTTCAGCAGTTAGCATTGACTGTTCTTCCAGAGTATTCCTATTCTATTCCCAGCCCTCACCTGGCAGCTCACAAATTGGAACTCCAGTTCTAGGAGATCTAGTGCCTTCTTCTTGCCTACATGCATGTGGGTGCATAGACATACATGTAGGCAAAACACTTATACACATGAAATAAATTATAATAAAAGTAAAAAATTTAAAACAAAAACCCAAGGGGAAAGGATACAGCTCAGTATGCAAGGCCCTGGCTTTGATCTCAGCATGGAGTTGGGGTAGAGAGCAGTGGTACATATCTTTCCCTAAAATAATCATTTAAAAGTTCACTTTAGTCCAATCTGTTGAGAAATCTTTGTCTGCTGCTTATGTGTTCATTACTCTACTTTCAGTAATCAACATCAACCTTATTTCAAAAAGTATAGCTTGATAAAATCAACAAACTTGAAATTTTAAGACACTGGAGTTTAGGGTTGTAGCTCAGTGTAGTGCTTGCCTAACATGTGAAATCCTGTGTTCAACCTCTACTGCCACAAAAATAAATACCATTAAAATAATCGTTAGTTCATTGATTTGTATTTATTCACTCCTTTTTCCTGTGTTGTTTGTTTGTTTGTTTGAGACAGGGTCTCATACTGTACCTCAAGCTGGCCTGGAACTCACTGTGCAGTTTAGATCTTGCATTCACAGAAATCCTTCCACCTTGGTGCTTCAGGCCTTGAGATTTTAGATGTAAAACAACGTGCCTGCCAGCTTTTTCTGTATCTTTTGACCTTTTTTTTCTGTGATGTCTTCTCTCAGCAGCCCAGCTGGTCCGTAACCTTGTCAATGCTCAGCAGGTGGCTGGTTCAGCCCAGCAACAGGGTGACCAGTCCATAAGAACTAGACAGTCTTCAGAATGTGTAAGTACTGTGCCTTTGAATGAGTTTGACAAGAAGAGAGCCATTTTATCCGACTCTTCACAACTTTAATTTTGAACCCTTTTTCACACCTTTTCCTAGCTATGAAAGTACACCAGTAGCCAGGCACTGACTGGTAGTCCCTAATGTCTGGAGGCTGAGGCAGTCTGATGGTTTGAACCTAGGACAACCCCCACTCCCCACCCCCCACCCCCAGGACAGGTTTTTTCTGTGTGGCCCTGGCTTTTTTAGAACACTCTCTGTAGACCAGGTTGGCCTCCAAACTCACAGAGATCCACCTGCCTCTGCCTTCTGGCTAGCTTTCCTAGGAACTTCTTAAAGAGGGAGGGAAAAGATCCTGAATTTGGTGTGCATTGTTTAATTTCAATAGAAACATGAGACAGTTTACATTATTATTAGTTAAATGAATGAAGATTTAATTTCTTACCTAAGATCTACTAATAGATAACTAGTAACTTGAAATCAACTTGAACCCACATGTTCTTTGTATAAAACTTATGCTCTAAATATTTTTATTTTTATTTCTGTGTTGCTCCTAATTTTCTTTGCCATTTGCCTTTTTCTCACCTGACTTTTCTTTAAGAATCTAATGGACATTATTTTTCTGGTGTCTAACAAAGCAACTCAGATCTAATTGTATCTAGAATGCAGTTTGTTTCTTTCCAGTACTATGGATTTGCTTCTTCGTCCATTGTTTATAGCCTTAATGTCTGTCTCTCATGGTCTACTTTTCTCTTACATTTCTTTTCTTTAAATTCTATATCCAGTCAGTCACCAAGCTCTATTGCTTCAGTTTTTCAAAAATAACTCATAAATTGGGGCTGGGGTTGTAGATCAATTGGGAGAGAGCTTGCTTGCCTAGCATGCACAAGGCCCTGGGTTTGATCCTAGAGCACTGTATAAACCAAGCATGGTGGCACACACCTGTAATCCTAGTACTTGGAAGGTGGAGGAAGTAGGAGGATCAGAAGTTCAAGGTCAAGTTCAATATGAGCCTAGAATTCCTGCCTAACCTGTTTCTGCTTAGCTATTGGCCATTCAGCTCATTATTAAACCAATCAGAGGGTTCCTTGGCAAAAACACATCTTCACAGTGTACAGAAAGATTATTCCACAACAGATATGTTATCCCCTTACCTGTGTATTCTACTACTAAACTTTGAAATTGCAGTTATTTTAAACAGTTCAGTGTTTTCATGCTCATAGACCGTCAGACATGTTTTTCCTGCTGCTAAATACTCTTCCCTTCTCTGTATCCTCTGAATAACTAGATTTGCTTCTGTTTACCTTTTAGTCTCAGTTTAAAGGTTAGGTCCTCTGGAAAACTCCTTGATCTCTACGTTTCTTGAAAAGTGGAAGTTAGTTTTTCCTGTTTATCATTATATACTATAAATCACTTTTTTTTCTTTTGGGATAGTCTCAATATGTAGCCCAGGCCGCTGGCAGGGACACAGGATCTTCTGACTTTATCCTCCTGTCTGCTCAGACTACAGATATCACACACTACTGCACCTGCCTGTACCATCATAGTAATAATCATACTCTGTTGTGATTACTTGTATAATCTTTTTCTGTTCCCTGATTTCCCTGCTAAGTAAAATTTTAAGCTTCATGAAGGCATACACATTAGGGTTATATTTTAAGTACTTAGTAATAATGCCTAGTACACCCAGTTGTTCAGGGAACTGAATGAAAGTGGCTGTGAGTTATTTATATGTTCATTTCTGGTTTACAAAGGAAATACTTTGTTCATGATGGGAATGATGCTTCTCTCTCTCTCTCTCTCTCTCTCTCTCTTGAACAATAAAAGAGAATTTGAGCACCTTGGGAAAAATTTAACCTTCTTATAATAGGAGATTTTATTATTTGTTATTATGTATCATATAGTTCTGTATATGCTGGGTTTTTTTTGTTGTTGTTTTTTTGTTTGTTTTTTCGAGACAGGGTTTCTCTGTGTAGCTTTGCGCCTTTCCTGGAGCTCACTTGGTAGCCCAGGCTGGCTTCGAACTCACAGAGATCCGCCTGGCTCTGCCTCCCGAGTGCTGGGATTAAAGGCGTGCACCACCAACGCCCGGCTGTATATGCTGTTTTAATGAAATAACTGCTATTATGTTTTAATCTTCATTTTAGGAAATTAATAATCTTGATTCTTAGGAAATTAAGATGTTCGTAAATTAATTTTTAAATTGTCTTTTCTTTTTTCCTGCAGTCTGATTCACCATCTTATTCTCCTCAGCCCCAGCCATTTCCACAGAATTCTCCCCAGCCATCTGCTATTCCCCAGCCTCCATCCCAGCCCGTATCCCAACCTAAGCTTGGCCCACCCCAGCAGGGAGGCCAGCCCCCCCCTCATCAAGTTCAGATGCCCTTGTATAACTTTCCTCAATCACCACCAGCTCAGTATTCTCCCATGCACAGTATGGGATTATTGCCAATGCACCCCCTCCAGATCCCTGCCCCATCCTGGCCCATCCATGGCCCAATGCTCCACTCTGCACCTGGCAGTACCCCCAGCAATATTGGCTTGAATGATCCCAGCATCATCTTTGCACAGCCTGCTGCCAGACCGATGGCAATCCCTAGCTCTTCTCATGATGGACACTGGCCTCGTACCGTGGCTCCAAATTCCCTGGTGAACAATGGTGCAGTGGGTAATTCAGGTAATTTTCCTTTTTTCTTCTTTTATATTTGGCTGTGGAAAGGTTGAGTGGTTGGTATTATTGGTTGAGCCTTAGGTAACAATAGAAGGAAGATAATAGCTGTATTTATCGAATATAGAATTTAGATAAAAGTAAACTGTAGATTTTAGATACTGTCAAGATTGAAATCTTGTCTGCCATTTATTACAAGGTCTTGACATCACTATTCATTTGTTTCATCTCTACAATAAGGATATGAATAGCATCTAACAAGAATGTTAAGAATATTAAATGAGCTAATACTTGTAAATATTGCTTTTTCTTATTGTTTTCCTTTTCACATTCACGTTATTTGGTGTAGGTATTATTGGCACTCATTTTATAAATGATAAAATTGAGAGTCTGCTGGGTGTGGTATTGTATACTTGGCAATCCCAGCACTCAGGATGATCAAGACTGGACTGGGCTAAATGAAACCCTGTCTCAAAGAACAAAAGAAAGACAGAAAGCCAGGTGTGGTAATGCATTTGAGGCCAGCTTGAGCTATATGAGATGTCTCCCCTCCCCCACCTCTAGGATGAGTGGAATGAAATTGAAGAAACAACTTAGCTGTCATCAGTTAATTGTTGTAGAGTCAAGATTTAAACTAATGAGGTTTGTTTGGTTTGGTTTTTACTAAACCTGTGCTCTACACTGAGCCATTATTTTCTTCCCTCCTTTCTCTTCCTCCTTCCTTCTTTCCTTCCTCCCTTCCTCCCTTCCTTCCTCCTTCCCTCCCTCCCTCCCAGTGTTCTGTCTGCACGTATCCCTGAAGGCCAGAAGAGGGCACCAGATCTCATTACAGATGGTTATGAGCCACCATGTGGTTGCTGGGAATTGAGCTCAGGACCTTTGGAAGAGCAAGCAGCGCTCTTAACCTCTGAGCCATCTCTCCAGCCCCCTCCTCTTTCTTTTAATTGGGAGAGGCGTAATAAAAATGTTTTAATGTAGGCTTAAGCACAAAGGTTAGGAGAAAGAAAGACACTCAGAGCTAAGTAACACACACCTAAACATGGGTGTGATAACACTGCCTGTGGGGAACCAGCCCCAAGGCAGCACAGTGTTTGAGAGGAATCCATGGTGTTGGTGAAGCTAAGACTTTTCTATCTGATGGTTTTTAGGGAAAGAAAACACTCGCACATTCTTTTTGATGGTTCCTTTCTTTATTCTCTCATGTCTTTTTACAGCTTATATATCCCAACAAAACTCTTACAGGCAATACAGGAGTCATAAAAAAGTTGCATTCCTAGATAAAGACATGACTAAAAACAGAGACATCCTTACAACTCTCATGCAGTATATCATGAGCAAACAGGGAGCATATTTTCTCAGCCAACTCTTTTCATTGACAGGCTGTAAATTGTAGTTATAAAGAATCAATTACTTTATTATTTATCTTGAGAGGTAATCTTACAAGGAATTTTAAAAGACTCATAAACCTAAACTATTGAACAGCCCAGAAAACAAGAAAATTGTGTCTTTATACCCTATACTTTTGAGTGTAGTAGCCACTTTTGACCTGATACCCTGAGTATTCCCAGGCAGTGGAAAAGCAATTCAACTAACTCATGACTATGTAAACATCTGTAACTAACACTCTATAATCAAGAATTATAAATTCTGAATTCTCTTTAGGTCTCTAAGATGCCTGGTGAGTGCTGGGTTTTCGGACAAAGAGAGCTAAGCCAGAGAGCTAAGGGTGCTGCAGATTCAGGCTAGGCTACTGTATATATTCTAATATCAGTTCAGCTGGCCCTTTCCACGATACTATGACCAAAATGTCTAAAATTTAAAGTATATTTTCTGTCCAATGTGTAACCTCTGATTATCCAAGAACACCTGCAGCTCTCATTTGGGACTACAGAGTCAAATTATTTTCTGTAGCCTTGAATAGAATTTATTTTCATAAACTGAGGTCAGGAATGGGTGCAAGGAATTAATCATTTGCCAGCTAGCAATAATTGTGCTGTTTTTGTATTTGCAACTTAGCTAGACTGTACAGTTGTGTGTCCTTGTGAACTAAAGATTGGGAATGTTTATCTCAAAAACCATTAGTAGGCATCTGGTCTAATCTAAAGTTATTTTGAAGCTTTGTATCAGCTAGTGTACTCCGCAATAAAATTAAAGGAATTTGAGCCATTTTGGCTCCTGGACTCAAATGTTTTCCTAAATCAAAATTCTGAGCTGTGATCTAAAGCAGCTCAGAAGTGACTCACAGGCCTTGTGGAACAATAGGCCTTAGCTGTGAAACATATCCTAGTATTTATTTTTATTCATCTAAACTCTGTGTCAGTTAGACAATGTAGCTTTAGGAGGAAATCATCTTACTGGCAATCCACAGGTACAAATGCCCAGTAGAGCAGGATGTTTATGAGATAAACACATTACAATACAGGAAATAGGTATTCCCCCACACCCAATTCAACTAGTGTCAGATACCAGAGAAAGATAGCAGTAGCAAGCATGCAAAGGCACAGCAGAAGCAAAAGACATTGTGGAGTCTGTATTCTCGCAAGCCTTGCTTAAACTAGATATGCACATCAGAGTTGTTCTTCTGGTGGGCTGACACCTGGACTTCAATTACCACCTGCTGTTCCTCTGACAAGGCCACAGGCAGTGTGGGCTTCTCAAAGCAAAGCTGTAGAAAGTGAGACATACCCAAGTTTGGGCATGGGCTCCTCTAGGGAATGTCACCCCCTTTCCCCGTCTTTTTGTTCATTCTCTTTCCTTCCTTTCCCTTTCTACTCCCCTCCCCCCTTCTACCTCTTCCTTCTGTATTACCGGGTGGCCTTGAACTTATGGCAGTCCTCTTAGCTTGGCCTCAGTTCTACTGCCCCATTGCTTGGATTACAAAAATGTGCCACCGTGGCTAAGGGGCAATACATTCTCAAAGCAAAAGATAACTGCATTTAATAGAATTAATAAACAGTAGTTTTTTCTGATCTGAATAAATACAGATTTGAGACGTACAATAATAAACGATTTTAAAGGTTACCTACGATATTACTAAAATGTTATAATAATTCTTGCACATTTAAAGTAGTGTATTTGCTGTATCTGCTAATTTTATATCCAGCTTTGTAGTGATAACTATCTTCACCTTAAATACTATCCGTGGGAAATTTCAAACGTACAAAATGAGAGAGTGAAATACCACCAGTGAACTTAACAGTTACCAGTAATTTGCTTCTTTTTTTTTTTCCTTTTTCTTTTTAATCTGACCCCTTAACCACAATTTTAAAATAAAATCTCAGACAGTGGATTAAAATTGCTTTTAAACTTCAATTTGGGGAGGTGTGATGACTAAATCGGTAAACATTCTGCCACCTAAGCCAGATAGACCTGAGTTTGGTTTCCAAGATCCACATGGTAGAAATGGGAAGCAGGGCAAACTGTCTTTATCACCTCCTCCACATGTACACTGCGCTGTGGGTACTGGTGCACACACAGTTAATATAGCCTGAGCTACAATGAGGCTCTGTTTCAAGACACACACACACACACACACACACACACACACACACACACACACACACACAATTTTCTCTCGTTCCCTCACCCCACCCCCACTCACACATACTCTCACCCGACACCCACACATATACAAAGTTAGATGGGACCAACTTGTTTCCTCATTGATTTTTTTTTTTTTAAATTTTAATGGTGTTTGTTATTATTTGTAATTATTGTTTTTTTTTTCTTTTTTAAAGAATTATTTATTTATTAGGTATACAGAAGAGGGTGCCAGATCTCATTACAGATGCTTGTGATCCATCATGTGGTTGCTGGGAATTGAACTCAGGACCTCTGGAAGAGCAGTCAGTGCTCTTAACCTCTAAGCCATCTCTCCAGCCCAATTTGTAATTATTGTTAAGGCCCACAATTTCACTACTAGTTATAGAGTCTTTGTGATTCTTCTACTAGGAACTTTTTCCTATTAGCTGCTTAATTCTTTTTTTTTTTTTTTTTTAAGATTTATTTGTTTATTATGTTTACAGCATGTATGACTGCAGGCCAGAAGAGGGCACCAGATCTCATTACAGATGGTTGTGAGCCACCATGTGGTTGCTGGGAATTGAACTCCGGACCTCTGGAAGAGCAGCCAGTGCTCTTATCCTCTGAGCCATCTCTCCAGCCCTCTGCTTAATTATTCTAAAGTATAGTTTGCATAGATAAGAACTTTTAGATGAGGTCAGTCGTTTTTTGTTTGAATTTTATTTGATTGTTTTTCAGACAGGGTGTTGCTGTGTACATTGGCTGGCTAGAATTTATTGTGTAGATGAGGATGGCTTCTAATTTGAGGTGATCCTCTTGCTTCTTTTGGGATTACATAGGTGTACCACCACACCTGGCTCAGTTCTTTCTGTTTATTAATTTTTTTTTTTCCCAAGACAGGGTTTTTCTGGGTAATACTGTCTGTCCTGGAACTCACTTTGTAGAACAGGCTGGCCTTCAACTAAGAGATTGACCTGCCTCTGCTCCCTGAGTTCTTGGATTAAAGGCATGTACTACCACATCTGGGTCCTTTTATTAATTTTCAAAGGAACATTAGAGATATTTCCAGTGAAAAGTATTGTTTGGATTTTCCTTCTGGTAGTTTTAAGAATTGAACCTACATGGCTTGGGCATGGTGGCACATACCTTTAATCCCAGTATTCAGGAGGCAGAGGCAGACGGATCTCTTGTGAATTTTGAGGATAAGCCTCTACGAAGGGAGTTCTAGGACAGCCAGGGCGGTTACACAGACAAACCCTGTATTGGGGGCGGGGGGCATAGGGGGGAGATCGAACGTAGAGTGCATGCATGCTAGGCAATCACTGTACCATAGTTCTATCTCCAACCCAAAAGTATGTTATCTCTTAAGAGAAGGTACAATGTAGCCGGAAGTTTTCCTGTGTCCCACACCCGCTTGGTTCCAAATAAACATACATGGCTCAGGCTTATTGCTAATAAGTTCTTTTATCTTAAAATAACGCATTTCTGCTGGGCGTTGGTGGAGCACGCCTTTAATCCCGGCACTCGGGAGGCAGAGCCAGGCGGATCTCTGTGAGTTCGAAGCCAGCCTGGGCTACCAAGTGAGCTCCAGGAAAGGCACAAAGCTACACAGAGAAACCCTGTCTCGAAAAACAAAAAAAAAAAAAAAACAAAAAACAAAAAAAACCCATTTCTATTAATCTGTGTATTGCCACGTGTCTCGTGGCTTTACCTATGTTCCATTATATCTTGCTCCCCCAGCAGCCCACAGCATCTTCCCTGCCTCTACCTTTCTTCTCCCTGTATCTTTGTTTGGATTTCCTGCCTGGCTCTAACCTGTCTTGCCATATGCCAAAGCAACTTCTTTATTAACCAATGGCAGCAACACATATTGACAGCATACAGAAAGACCATCCCACAGCAGTACCTCTAACCTGTTTGGAATAAAGCAAATGGAACTCTGGTTTCTAAGACCAAAGACATTTATTACATGTATGCTATGACTGTCAATGAGGTATAAAGACAAAACCTGTATTTTGTCCTTTGGTAGATTAGTTCACTTTTTATACAAGTACTTTTTCCAACCTGCCATTGGTGTAACTTTGTTTCAATAATAATGAACTAATTTACAAAACATCTTGGAAATCTACTGTACTGTCTCTTACCCAGGTTATGAAAGTGGTTGCTTCTATTTGGGATGTCTTCCATAACTTCTAATATCCATTTTCATACCTCTTGCCTTGCCCTAGAGGTTTCTTAATTTATATCACTGTCTTCAAGAAGCCTTTGAGTCTTGCCGATCTTGTCCTCCAGTTGAATTTCATCTTTTGTCTGCTTGTTTTCTTAGTATTTATATCACAGCACTTATCTACTTGTGTGCTTAACCCATTAGACTGAACTTCCTAGTGCTGTGACCCTTTAACACAGTCCTCATGTTGTGGTGACCCCAACCATAAAATTGTTTCATTGCTACTTCATAACTGTAATTTTGCTACTGTTATGAATCATAAATATCTGATATGCAGGATATCTGATATGCAACCCCTGTGAAAGGGTCGTTCACTTCCCAAAGATGTTGTGACCCACAGGTCGAGAACCACTGTCTAAGCCTTGTTATTTGACTAAGCCTTTGCAGTATCTAGATTAGTGCCTGAAAATATTAGATGCACTATTTATGTTCTATATTAATACTACATGAAAACTCAAGTGTTTGGTTTATAGGTATACAACTCTATATTAAAGGTAAAAATATTACTGTGTTAAAGTAGAAGGACTGAGTGTGACTATATGAAATTGAAAGTTAGGAGATCACAAATGCAATTGCCCACCACTACAATTATGCAGTCAAGCTTCAAAAATTTAGGGAAATTGCAGAGGTCAGTGTATCCCAAGTTCAGTGGATGAGCCTGAAAATTAGGATTTTATTAGAGTGGAAGATTATGTAATATTTTGTTGTTGTCTGAAATGAGGTCTATGTGTAGTCCTGTTTCTTCTGGAACTCACAGAGATCCACCTGCCTGCCTCTAGACGCCTGGGATTAAAGGCTTGCTCTTCATTTTTAAAAATATCTTTGGTGAGATATTAATATTACATATTTGGCTGTGAAAACTGAGCAAGGGAAATTGAAGTATGTCCTTAAAAATATCTTATTATGCTAAAATACCATTTCTCAGTTGGCCAAGATGATACCTAATTCTCATTTATTTTGCAAATTCTGCTCCCTTAACTTTAGCTCTGTTAATTGTAATGTGACTTTTTAAACTTGTAAACCAGCCTTTTCTGTTTGCTTCCCAAAAAGACTTGATTGTGAAAATATAGCAAATACAGGCTTTTCCATTCTATATGTCCTAACAGGAGTCTAAGGTTAGAAATGTCTTTCAGTTACTTTCTCACATATTGTTACCTGAGTGAGAAAAACAATTAGAAACACCCAGTTTTGGTGGGTACTGTACTTTGAAGAAAAAATGTACCTTTAAGACACAAACCAGACTTGGTTGAGACTAGCCACATAACTGTGCAAGTTCACACACGCTTGCTATACCTCATGTTTGGAGGTCAGAGGACAACTTTCAGGAGTCTGTTTTCCTCTTTCACTGAGAATTTCTGGACTCAAGTTCAGGCTGTTGGGGAAAGTACTTTTATCCACTTTGCCTGGATCCAGAGAGAGAGAATGTGTGTGTGTGTCTTCTTGTTTATTTTCCAGAGCTTATGTTAACTTAAGTTTTCTTTTCGATCATCTTTTACAACCCGAGGTTCAAAAAGGTGCCATAGTAATTTTCAGAACTGATTTGAACCTATGTTTTGGTTCCAAAACCCAAGTTTTCAACCACAGTACCTCAAACTTTTTGTACAAGCTTCTTCCAGTCCTGGGATTCTGGCCTAATTGACATTATCATAATGGTAAAAACATAAATTTGTAGCATGATGTATTAAGATTCTTTCAGATGTGTATCCCCACCTACCTGACCCATTTCTTCATCTTCCTGTTTGTTAGGGTGTTGTTTTTGCTTTTTGAGACAGGGTCTCTCTGTGTAGCTCTGGCTGTCCTGGACTCATTGATCCTCACAATGATCTACCTGCCTCTGCCTCAAGTGTTGGGATTAAAGGTGTATGCCACCATGTTCAACTTGACCATTTCTCCTTTGACCTCTTGTTCCTGAATGTTTTCTAGTCCCAAACTTTCTTGCCTTTTATACATTCTTCTCTCTAAAATGCCACTTTTGTCTCTTCGTTAAAATTCTGGTTAGTCTTTGTAAGAAAACCTCTCATCTTCAAATTCTGCATTAGCTGTATTTGGTATAACTGACGTATTATTGTATACATCATGTACACAGGTAACTTGAACAAATAATAATGCTTGCTTCTTTAAAAGAACTTTGATAACTGAATTTAGCATAATACATAGTTGATGGTAGTTATTCAGTATGTCTCTGAAATGAAGGAATATTTGAATTAGTAAACTAGTATTTTAAAATGTGGTTTTCTTTTCTTGTTGGAATGCAGAACCACGCTTTCGAGGACTGACTCCTCCAATTCCATGGGAACATGCACCACGTCCCCATTTCCCCCTTGTCCCAGCTTCGTGGCCTTATGGTTTGCATCAAAACTTCATGCATCAGGGAAATCCAAGATTTCAGCCCAAGCCCTTCTACGCTCAAGGTACCAGTGCTTACAAATCAGTTATCAAGCTGGGTGGCTATTATTCTAAGGTGGGAATCTCAGTGGAGACCAGAATCTAGGAGTAACATTCATGCATTCAGTAAATATTTAACACAGATATTACATTACAATTCATAATAGTAGCAAAATTACAGTCATGAAGTAACAATGAAAATAATTTTACGGTTGGGGGTCACCACAGCACAAGGACTATATTAAAGGGTTGCAGTATTAGGAAGGTTGAGAACCACTGTTAAAAAGTGAATGGCAGTACCTTGACTATGGTTGGGTTTTTCTCTTGAACAGAGATCTAGAGCTGAGGAAGCTCTGTCCGTTATAGAAGAATTTGCAGGTTTTCTGTGTGGGGTTTCTTTCCCTGGTTTCTTGTGTGTTTTTGTTTCCTTTCTTCATACACTTAGATTTGCCTCCTCCCTCCAAATGTTTTGTCATGCTGCTTTTATTACATGAATGTTTTAAGTGCTGTATGACTAGTTACAAATTTATTTTAAGGGGTTGTGAGGTAAGTAGGCACAAGTCTTTCAGTCTACTGTCTATGTTATTTATTTCCAGCAGACAGATGTGCTGCCCGTCGCTGTAGAGAGCGTTGTCCCCACCCACCAAGAGGAAACGTGTCGGAGTAATGCCAGCCCACAGCAACCAACCAATCCTGCTGTCTCAAGGGTATCCGTACCTCAGTGTCAGTTACACTCAGCAGAAAAAGTGACATTTAAGGAAAGCAAAACAAATCAGGTCCTGATTTAAAATTTTAACACACTTTAGATAGCTTATTTAAATTCTAAGACTGTTTTTAAACACTGTATTATTTGTATATAAATATGAACTATAGTTTTTACTGGTATCACTAAAATGAGTGATACAAATTTCATCTATTTTATTACCCTATTTTTAAGGGAATTTTATGTTTTGTTTAATCTTGATGAATTGTATAAAGAGAGAATTTAAAAATTACATTCTTTATTTTCTATTAGCTGTATTCATACTTTGGTTGCTTCAGACTTTATATATATTGTTCTTAAGGATTAGGAAAGGGTTTCATGTGTTTTAAATTTGTCACTTCTATTCTTTACAGAACCTTGTAGTGCCAAAAACTTTTTAAAAGGTAAAAAAAATAAATAAATAAAATTACAACATAAAGATTCAAAAAAAATTTTCTTTTACATACTTGTATGTTGAATATATTCAAACTTGAATGGAAAGTTGCTTTTGTCTGTATTTGAAGTTCTATTTTAAGTTAATAAATCTTTTTGACAAGAGTCAAATTTGGTTAATTCATCTGGTTTAGATGATAGGAATACATTGTAATAATGGAAGTATTTTACTCCCAGTGACTATTCTAAATCAGACTTAGTTCTAGAGAAAGGTGATAGGAGCAGATACTATGTCCATTTTATCACTGAAAATGAAAACTGGAAAACAGAACAATGATGCGAAATACAAAGGTAGCAATGACATGCTACAGTTGCACTTAAAATACATCTTTTGAGGGCTGGGGTTGTAGTTGAGTTGCAGAGAACTTTCCTATCTTGTGCAAGACACTGGGTTCAATCCCTAGTAATACCTTCCCTCCAGCCCATTCCTGCCTCCTGCCCCTCCTCCAAAATCTTTTAAAGGGAAAGTAGAGGAAAAACAATTTTTTAGTGAAGAACTAGTATGTGCCAGACTGTCCATTCAGAGCCCTGTGCTGCTACCTGGAAAGACACTTGCCAGGATGGTGACTGTTTATCAATACTTGTGATCAGTCATGAGCCTTGTAGCTGCTGAGATGTATTCTGAAACATACATCATGGGGTGATGTCATCATTGATCAAACATCGCAGTTTGCTTAAATTTAGATAACTGTCAATCAGTTTATTTAGCTTCTTGTTGCAATTAGCAGACACAGTAACATGAGATGTGTGAGGCTGGCTGCTGGCAGAATATATCATATCCTTATAATAGTAGAAATGCTCTAACTATATAAAACATATACTATTATGAACTATACAGAATTGTGGGTGCTGTACCTTTTTACAACTGGCAGTACAATAGGCTTGATACACCAGCTTCACCATAAACCTGTACTGTACAGGTAGTTCTGAGATTGTGACACCTGTTGTAGGAATTTTCAGCCATGAAGTTAGTCATCAAGCAAGATGTTACCATAAAGTGTATGGTATATTGAAATTCAGACTTGAGAGAGTAGTGGCTTATTTTGTTAGCTATTCCTTTTACAATGAGCTATTTTTTTTTCTATTATTTCCTTCAATTAGATTTGCCAACTGAAACTACAGATGTTTGCAAAAACTAATAGCAGATAGAAGTTTATTTTTAAGGATAGGGTATTAGTTTTGTTCTGCTTCCTCAGGTGTGTATTACTTAAGTAAGAGACTGTTTGGGCTCTTGCCATATTTTCTACTTGACATTTATTTGAAATATCCCTGAAATGCAGGTGGTTGAGGTATCCCTGCCATATTTACAGGCCCAAGTTAAGGACAGGTATATTTACTGTTGCTTTTTTACATTACAGAATCAGTATCATTCAGAACCTTAAAGTGGAGCCAGCTTTTTTGTTAATAATATACCTGATCCCCCTGTACTTTTGTGTTAAAAAACAACTTGGAGCATCCTGCAATCCCAGCATTCTGGAGGCAGGAGGATCAAGAAAATTAAGGTCTGTCAGGCATGATGGTATACAACTTTAATCTTAGTGCATGGGAGGCAGAGACAGGCAGATCTTGAGTTTGAAGTCAGCCTGATCTACAGAGCAAGTTTCAGGCCAGTCAGGGTTACATAGTGAGAGCCTGTCTCCAACAGCCAGCAAGAAATTAAGTCATCCTCAATGACAAGAGATTTCCCTGCCAGCCTGAGCTACAAAAGCCTGTCTAAAAAATAATTAACTAGTAAATAAATAGAAATTAAAAGTCATCCTCAATTACAGAGATTTCTGTGCCAGTCTGAGCTACAAAAGCTCGCCTAAAAAATAATTATTTAAATAATAAATAAGTAGATGTTTTGTAAGCATTCAAGTATTCCACCTGGAGATTAAGAGGATGATACTCTTCACTGTTCTTTCTGCTTTTGTGTATAATTGAGGTTTTTACTGAAAACAAAGAAACATTTAGAAACTCCAACAAGGCAGTATGCTGGGAGCGCAGACCCCCTCTCTTGAAGGCAGCGACTGTTAACCCACGTTTCACTGCTGTGACAGTGTTCCATTCACTGATACTGAACATAGCTGCCCTTCCTTCAGTTTGCAAAACTGTGTTCTAAGCTGAGGAATAGAGTATGATTTGCACAACAGCTCAGTTTTGTTTGAAAAAGCAGCTAATAGTACAAAAAATGATCAGTCATAGAGAACACAGACACACTCTTAAAATCAAAATTATTTTTAGATACCATTTGCGTGCCATTTGATGTGGAGGCGATTTTACCAATACCCATGAAGATTATTGAAAATCGGCCAGAAGGTGGTGGTACACACCTTTGGTCCCAGCACTTGGGAGGCAGAGGCAGGGGGTGTTAGTGAATTCGAGGTCATCCTGGTCTACAAAGTGAGTTCCAAGACAGTCAGGACTACACAGAGAAACCCTGTCTTGAAAAACAAAAACAAAACAATTAAAAAACCACACTAATAGCTGCATGTGGTGGCACACACCTTTAAACCCAGTACTTGGGAGGCATAGGCAAGTAGATCTCTTTCGCAGCTAGCCCGGTTTATACATCCAGTTCCAAGCTAGCCAAGGCTATATATGAGGCTATCTCAAAACACTTAAAAAAAAAAAAAAAAGAAAGAAAAAAATAAAAAGAAAGAAAGAAAAGTGTGTAATTTGTTCAGTCCTCTTCATGCACACAATTTTGCTATCTGTATGTTTTCTCCTGTAAATAAAATACATGCTCTTTATGCTGTTTGTAGATTACTCTGCTAGGGTGAATGGGATTGAGTAAAAGGATGAAAAGTTCTTAAAATTTTTAATTATGCCTCTATGTTGGGTGCACAGATGCCCTGAGTCTAAGATGGTTTTAAATCCCCTGAAGCTAGAGTTCCAGGTGATTGTGAGCCCCTTGAAGGGCTAGGAACTAAACTCAGAGTCTCTGCAAGAGCAGTATTCATTCTTCACTGAGCCATCTCTCCAGGCCCAAAAGGATAAAAGTTCAGTTTCTACCTGATTGCCTATCATAAAAATGGTTCCCAGATAAGATTTTATAAACTTCCAACTCACTTTTCCTTGTAAATGATAATGTGGATCTTTATATTGAAAGAAAGGATGTTAAAGTTTAGGGCTTGCAAGATGGCTAAGCAGCCAAAGTGCTTGCCTTTCCTGATGAAGAAGATAGGATGTCACTGTTTATTTCATGTATTACTTGTGTGTGCACACAAAATAAATAAAATGTAAAGCAGTAAAATCCACCAATTAAGAATTCTATTATTATCTGGTGAACTTTAATCATCCTAGCAAATTATCATACATGTATGTGTACAAGACTTTATAAAAGTGTGCTTATGTGCTATTTTAAGAACTACAGCAAGTTGAGGAACGTATGCCTGTCTCCTGGGCTAGTGAGGCACTTAATTATATATAGGAAATTGACTTCACTAGACTTAGAAGACGACTAGGAAATTGAAACAGCAACTGTTTTCCGTACAAGAAAGCCTAATTTCAAGATGACTCACAAAGCTAAGAAGAGTTAGGTAAAGCACTGAAGAGGCAACTTTCATTATCTTAGCTTCATGTTTCTCTTAGAAGTCAGTATGCTTATTATCAAAAGAAATGAACAAAACCTTTTCTCTTTTCATTTGTATTATTGTATATGTGGATGCATGATGCATGTGATGAAGATCCAGGCAGTGGCGTGACTTCTCTTTCCTTCATATAGTACCCAGGGATCAAATTCAGGTCATCAGGCTTGGTGCCATTTTCTGATCTTTGTTTAAAACTCATATTACACTACTGAAGAGTAACAGAAAGGTTAATGAGGTTACAGTGGGTTGCTCTATTACAAGCCACTAACCAAGTCTGCTACTTCTTTTCTCTCTGAAAACACATCTTCCTTAATTTCTTAATGTTAAGGTCATTGTGTTCTTTGTAAGCTTTTAAGGAACTGGATTTCAATTTGTGGAAAGTGAAATCCATTTAGTGGTTTAAAAATGTTAATTATAGGAACCGGAACAGTGGCTCTGTGTTTAAAAGCATCTGGTATTCAGTCATGAGTTTGGACCCCAGCACTCACGTCAGGTTACTCACAATTGTCTGTAACTGCCTTTTTCTGGCCCCTGTCAGCACCTGCACATACAGTTGCATCTACACTAAGAGACATGCACATACACACAAATCAATCTCAATCTCTTTCTCACTCTCTCTCTCTCTCTCCGTTTTTTCGAGACAGGGTTTCTCTGTGCAGCTTTGTGCCTTTCCTGGAACTCACGTGGTAGCCCAGGCTGGCCTCAAACTCACAGAGATCCGCCTGGCTCTGCCTCCCGAGTGCTGGGATTAAAGGCGTGCACCACCACCGCCTGGCCACAATCTTTCTTAAAAAATCTTAATAATAAAACTAATATGAATGCATTTTTCACAATTTGTTTTGTTTGGTTTTCCAAGACAGGATGTTTCTGTGTAGCTCTGGCTGTCTCGGAACTGATTCTGTACACCAGGCTGGTCTAGAACTTAGAGATCCACCTGCCTCTGCTTCCTGAGTTCTGGGATTAAAGGCATGTGCTACTACCGCATGGCCTGCATAATTTTTTCTTAAAGCCTGTTTCAATACGAAGAATATATGCATGTGTATAATTGAGATGTAAAACATATTTCTAAGACTACATTGTAACCTAAAAGTTTTAAAGCTACCATTCAAAGGCCTCATGAAATAATAGAAGAAACAGATGACAGAAATCTTTCCTTAAAATGTCATCTCTGTTAGTCTGTGGTTTGTCAAAATGGTCTCTAATATTCAACATGTCCTACTCACCCTTATCTCCTTTGTTCTAATTAAGTAGTAGGGTTATTATGCTTCTTGCTGCCCTTGATCCAGATTCCACCATCTCTAACGTATACTTTAAAATTTGGAAAGGTTTCTCTTAAAATATTGTTGGGAGCTTTTTGTTGTAGGTTTATTGTTACTTAAATCTACCTTAATATTAAATTGTTTTTGGGGTTGGGGATTTAGCTCAGTGGTAGAGCGCTTGCCTAGCAAGTGCAAGGCCCTGGGTTCGGTCCTCAACTCTGGAAAAAAAAAAATTAAATTGTTTTTTAACTGATGGTACTTGGTTGGCCCATGGATCATGTAGCCAGAGGCATCTCTTTCCACCTAAATCACCTCAGTAAGAAACAACTTTTAGGGATCTCTACCAAACCTGACTGGAAATGCTTGTATTTCATTTCAAAAGCCAAAATATATAGTTGTATCCATAAGCTATAATAGGTCATAAAACTTTATTAGTTTAAGTATCATGGTTAGGAGAATCATTAAAAAATATGAAAGTGCAAATTGATAAAAACTGCTTTTAATATTGCTACAACAGTCCCCCAGGCAACAGCAAACAATAGAAATGTTTATTCTAGGACCAGATACTACTTTCTGAGAAGCTGGTTCCTATAAGGCAGCTGGTCTTTACAATTCTTCCTAGGATTAGAGTTACAAGAAGTCAATCATTTCTACCCCCTTAAAGGAGGAAAGGTAAGTGTAGGCAAAAGGAACTGTTTGAGCTAAGACTGTAATACTCTAGTGTCAGAGCCTACGGACACAGTAAAGCGTTTACTTCGCTTGTATATCTTCAGACCCTTCGGTATCCTTGACTTCCTGATTCTTCTACCTTTGTGAACGGCTCATTCCAGTATTTACTAGGTGACCTGTATTACTAGTCCCAAATGTTGGCATTGCCTGTGGTGCTTCTGTTTGACCTTAAATCTATTCATACTCCCTTGGGCCTCTTAACATCTTTGACAATTCTTAGTTCTGGTCTAGATCACTATGCTGAGCCCCACTAGTCCCTATTTCCGTCCATGTAGAAATACCCTCGGATGTCTTCAACTTGCTCAACTGAATGTGTCATTTTCATTACCACAGCCCTCTCACTCCCATCCCCTCTAAAAGCAGTCTCTAATGTTATCTAGCAACTTAGGTCAAAACTACAAACCGTATTCTGCTTCAGCCTGTGTTAAGATTACAGGTGTGAACCACCATACCTGGCTTGTATAAAGGATGTTAAGTGCAATCATGTTGAATTGTTTAATGAAACTGAATTAAAAAAAAATCCAGAAAAACCTTTACGTTTGAACGTATTTTGTTCTTACAAAACTGCTAACTGGTAACTTGGCATGTTTAATGTACTACTGCTGTCTATAGTTAATGAGAAGTTAGGAATTACTATGCTTTACTCGCTGGGTCACAGCAGTATCAACCACAGAACTCTCAGGTTTTCATAGAGAAAGGAGAAACTAAAGAAAAATGACAACTGTGTCCAGTTTAATTACAAATAAGAAAAGGATCACCATGTGGCTACATCTCTTCATTCTCATGAATCTCCCCAACTCCCAGATCCTCTTGACCCTTTTTAAGTATGAATAACCATAGTTGGTTAGGTCAAAACCTGACCTTGATTTAGTCAAAAACACCCTTCAAAGATGTTGATTATAATTCAAAGAGATACAAAACTTAGCACCTCTGTAATATTAAAATAAAAACAAAACAAAAACCAACCAAACAACTTGATTTTTTAAAAACCCAAAATACTCATAGCTGCCTGAAGAGGAGATCTTGATCCTTTCACTAAACATATTCTTCTCATATCCACAGGAGGCCAGCTGGACAAAGTCAAAATGAATCCATTACTCATTTCCTCTCCGGCTCTTCTTGTGGCTTTTCTTAGACCTGGAATGGGATATAAATCATTAAGTTGAGGAGCAAATAAGGAAGACAATCATATGCTGACACTGATGCACAGAGATGACGTAAACATTAGATGCACTCCCTATGTTTTGTTGACCGTCTCCCACTTCTGCCTCCCCAGGGCTGGGATTACAGGTGTGCATCACCATACCCAGCAGAGTTTTATTTGTGTGTGTTGCATGCCTGTATACATGTGCACATGCACTTGAGTGTGTATGCATGTAAAGACTGGGAATTGTGACTCTTATGTCATCCTTGAGTGCTCTTTTGAGGCAGGATGTGCTGGTTTTTATTGTCAACTTGACACAACCAGTGACCTAGGAAAAAGGACTCTCAATTGAGGATTTGTCTACATTAGACTGGCTTTTCACCAGTCGGTGAGAGACTGTCTTCTATGATGTAGGAGGGCCCAACCTACTGAGCGCAGCACATCACAAGGTAGTTGGGTCTAGGCTCTGTAAAACTAACCAGAGAGTGAGGAAGCAGCTTTCCTCCATGGTTCTTACTTGAGTGCCTACCCCGACTTCAATCACAGACTGTTACCTGGAAGTATAATCTGAAATAAACCTGCTGCTTTGGGTCATGCTGTTTATCTCAGTAACAGAAAGCAAATGGATCTCTTAACTGAAACTAGAGCTCAAAATGAAGCTAGTCTTCCTGTCTTGAGGATCCTATCCAGAGTGCTGTGATTCAAGGCAGTAAATCACCTGCCTGGCTTTTTAAGTTGTTTCTGAGGATTTAGACCCCTTTGCCTAGCAAGCATTTTTTCCTTCAAGCCACTGAGATACTATCAGGAGTTTTTTTGTTTTGGTTTCTGTCTGTTTTTTATCGTTCTGAACAGTACTCTGAGCCAATCATTATTACCTAGAATTTGCACTAAACAACTACTTCATAGTGTAAGAATATACCTATGGATATATTCTAGGGTACATGGCCCACAGGGTTCTAATGAAGATCAATTAAAAATGACTTATCCAAGGACTCAACTGTTGTTTTCAAATTTAGTTCTTGGGCTAGAGAAACAGCTCAGTGGTTAAGAGCAGGCACTGTTATAGAGGACGTAAGTTCAGTTCTCAGCACCCACATTGGGTGGCTCACAATCACTGCAGTTCCTGGGGATTCCACACCTTTGGCCTCCACTGGCATCTGCAAAGTGTATTCAGATAAACACATATACACAATTAAAAATAAAAAAAGCCCAGAACCACTGAGACTATATCTCCCCCACTGTTCAAAGCTTTAATTCTAAAAAGGAGAAGGTGCAAAAGAAATAGAATGCTAGAAATTCTTAATGCAAAAAAAGCTGGGCAGTGGTGGCACACGCTTTTAATCCCAGCACTCAGGAGGCAGAGAGAGGCAGATCTCTGTGAGATCCAGGAAAGGTGCAAAGCTACACAGAGAAACCCTGTCTCGAAAAAAAGCAAAAAAAATTAAAAAAAAAAAAAAAAGCTTATTTGTCTTGTAATGAACTATCAGTACCCACATCAAAACAAAATTTACCATCTTGGTTATATTTGAAACTTTAGCTTTCGAATAAAGACTTAAATGTGTATATGTGCATGTGCACATGTGGAAGCCAGAGGTAAACATCAAGTGTCTTCCTAACTCTCTTTCCCCGCTTTTTCTTTTGGAGACAAGCTCTCACTGAATGTGAAGCTGGCTGACTGGCTCATCGGGTCTTCCTCTCTCCAGCACTAAGATTTCAGGTGGACCTGGCTTTTAGCATAGATGCTGTGAGTTGAATTCCAGTCCTCATGCTTGCATGAGAAGCACTGTACCTAATGAGCCACCTTCCCAGCCCAGTATTAAATTCTTAAAATAGAGGTTTAGCCCATACCTTTCAGGAGACTTTGAGTGACTCCTATGTCTGTGACTACGATGGTGACCTAGGCAAGAAAAGGTCATTGGATGAGTTTCTGTTCTCCCAACTTCAGGCTATCATTCTCACCTCCCCCAATGCCTCTCATTCACATACAACTTTATTGGCCTATTTTGAGGACACCATTTCCTATCACAACTCTGGCAAGGAATGCAGCAATAAAATCATATATCCAGAGTATTACGGCTAACTTCACGAAACAGGCTTTGACATTATTTGCAATTATTTTGCATTATTTCTGCAATTTGGATAAAAATGCAATCCCATCACCAGAGTCCAATGAGTAGTCTCACTTTTGAATTCCATGTCCATTTCCTTTCCTGATAGGTAGTAGTGCAGTTAAGTGTTTTGTGTTGTAGGAGTCTTAATGCTCCTTTTAGATTTCTTTACTAAGACAAGCAGGAAAGAGCCCAAATACTGTACCTGGGGATTTAGAGCGGGATCTGTGTCGTCTGTCTCGGGACCTGCTTCGATGGCGTCGTGGACTCTTGCTCCTATGCCTTTCTCGGCGTGGGGAAGGGCTATGGAGAAAACAGCTAGCTCAGCGCATTTTGCAATAAACACCACCACTTCCCCTTTCCAATCCTCTTGTCAGAAATGACTCAGGACTCACCTTCTTCTTTTGGGGGATCTACTTCGCCTGTGGCAAGAGGAAGAGCAAGTTAGTGCACTGGACATTGGGAATTGCAAAAATAAATAAATACGTAAATAAAGTTCACACACCCTTTTTTTAAGGGGGAGGAGTGCTGGGGACTGAACACAGTGGCTCCTGATTCTTATCTGTATCTATGTCTTAAATATAGTACACTTCTAACACTCTGGCCATGCAACTTATTTTGACCAATGGGATAATAGCAAATATGATGCAGATACAAGAAAAACACTTGCAGGAAGGACCTGTTGTCTCTTGAATTCTGTCACCCCCTTCAGAACATAACCAACTTAAGCTGCTGGAGGATGGGAAATACAGAGAAACTAACTGCCTTAGCCATCTTTATTAAGGTTACTCTCTACTATCTGGGAAATGCATAATCACAACAGGTGAGCAAACAACTATATCCAAGCCCAGCTTTATTCACTGACCACAAACTAAGTAAATTAAAGAAACGGGGTTTTATGGGTGATGGTTCAGTAATAATAGGGGAACAGATACACTGGCAAACATTATAGGCTAATAATACTTTTCCTTCCCTGAAAGGCTGCAGTGGTCCAGCCCTACCTCCTAGGAGACCGACTCCGACTCCTCCTGTAGCGCAGTGCAGGAGAACGTCGTGGCTTGTCCAAGTCTCGGTAGCTTCTTCGTCGATGGTCAGGTGACGGTACTCTTTCCAGCTTGAAACAAGATGGATGAATACTGGCTTTTAATAAAGGCAGCCATGCAAGAACATAGTTATTGTCCCCTCCCAATGTACATCTTTTAAGTCACTTCATAACAGTGATTTGACTACATAGAGGGGTAGCCTAGTGACAAAGAATTACCAGTACCAGCAGCCAGTGACTGAGTAATAAGAAAAATAATGCAGTTATGTGGCACACACTTTTAATCACAGCATTTGGGAGGCAGATCTACAAAACAAGCCTGGTCTATAAAACAAGTTCTAGGACAGTCAGAGCTACACAGAGAAACCTTGTCTCCAAAAAAAAAAAAAAATCCTTATTTCCTTAGGCTGGATTTCCAGTGTGAAAGAAAGAAATAGATGTAAGATCAGTAATGTTAAATGCAAAGTCACAGTGGATTTTAATCTTTAAAATAACTTCCTTTAGCTCTAACAAAAGTATAGCAGCAGGAGCCAGGCATGGTGGCTTTAATATTAGCATGGTGCCTTTAATATCAGCAGTAGGAAGGCTGAGGCAGGTGGATCTCCATGAGTCTGAGGCCATTCTGGTCTGTATAGTTGCAGGAAAGACAGACAGAGTGACAAAGACCTTGTCTGGGGAAGAAAAAAAAAAAAGACAGTGTAGCAACACGCAGATTGTTACCTATTTCTTGGGCAGATGTGTACTTTCATGTTTGGAGTACACAAGGGGCTAGATGTGTGTAGAAGCTAGAACATACCACCATCATATAAAAAGCAAGGAAGCTATCAAAGCTGTGAAGGTATCAAGAAATCTCAGAAGTGGTTGGATAAGATGTCTCTGCTGGCCAAAGGTTTAAGTATCTACATGGATTAACACACCAAATTTGCTTAAACTATGGTGTTACCCATGGCAAAAAAGCATCACCTTGAGAGGATACTATAGAACAACCTACGATTTTGTGTGCCTATCTTACTTAATAAGAAATTCACCTTTTTTTGCAGGGAGGGAGACAGTATCTGGCCTGTAGCCTTTAAACTATTATTATGAAAACTTAATATGCTGATTTGGAAGTTTTCCTCTCCTTACGAATATTCTAGATAAAAAAAATGAAGATATGAAAGAAGTAGAATAGCTCACCATTTTATAACACACCTAGGCATTGACTGGCAGTGGATCCTAACATTACAAGTAAGACAAGCCAGTGGGATGGCTCAGTGCCCATACCCACAAGAGAAAGAGAACATGAGAAATGAGAGGACAATATGTCAGCCAAACACAGTCTCACACCTAGCACTTTGGAAACCGAGGCAGGAAGACCAGGAATTTGAAGTCATCTTAAGCTATGCAGCATGTTAAAGGCCTGCCTGGGTTACATGAGACCCTGCTTTAAAAGGTAAAACAACTACAAAAAGCCTATATTGGTTCATTTCCCAGAGAAGAGTACATCGACTTTGCATGACTTCTGATGCACAGAAAATGGCCTTTTCTTTTGCACTCACTGGAAAGGGAACTGATATACTCCATTTGAATTGTCCCAGGATCCATGGCAACATTTGTATTCCTCTCGTTTTAAGTATTTTAAATTATTTTTATTTTATGTTTGCATGTGTTTTGCCTTGCATGCATGATTTGTGCACTCTGTATATATAGCACTTGCAGAGGCCAGAAGTGGGTGTCAGATTCCTTGGAACTAGAGTTACAAAAGTGAGCTGCCATGTAGGTGCTCGGAATCAAACCTCTGTCCTCTGGAAAAGCAACCATGCTCTTTCTTAACTGCTGCACCATCTGTCCAGCCTCTGTATATTTTTAATTCTCTGAGGTCACTTCAGCAAACTGCCAGTCTGACCTGCCACCTCCTAAGACACCAATTACTGCTTTTGGTACAAAGTTGCATAGGTCAGAGAGCACTTTTTTTTTCTTTTTATAAACCCTATTAACTTTAGTATGTGCTGTTTTAGGACATGAAGTTTTCCCCACATCACACATATAGTTGTGAACACATATATATTACAGTAGATATATCTGTATGCCTCTTAGTATTTTTTATTTTACTGAAAACTTACTTTAGATTATTTCAGACAGGGCAGATAAACTATTTAATCTGATAAAGGGCTTACTGTGCTCTCAATAGCATATTATATATGGGTTCTGGGATTTGCCTAATTTTCTTTTGTTGTTTTAGTTTTCTAAGACAGGGTCTTGCTAAAGGTGGTCTGCAGCCTCCTATGTAGCCCAGGCTAGATTTCAAACTCTTAGTCTGTCTTTATCTCCTCGTGCTGGGATTACAGACCTGTACAATCACACCCAGGTCTTAATGTCTATTTTTTTAGAAATTGTTCCCATGAGCCGGGCGTTGGTGGCGCACGCCTTTAATCCCAGCACTCGGGAGGCAGAGGCAGGTGGATCTCTGTGAGTTCGAAGCCAGCCTGGGCTACCAAGTGAGCTCCAGGAAAGGCGCAAAGCTACACAGAGAAACCCTGTCTCGAAAAACCTAAAAAAAAAAAAAGGATCATACTACTGCTACGACAGAGCTGAGGCATTCAAGTCAAGGGGTATTTGACTCTAACAGTCATTTTAATTAGAATATAAGCTCTTCTTTATTAGGCTAGCATCCCTGAGGCAGATCTGAAATGTCTATATAGCCTGATCCACATAATAGGATCCTCCTTGTCCAAAAGGACCCCAAAAGTAATTAATTCACAAAGGATTAAAGAGGCTGGTGGTGGTGGTGGCGGCGGCGGCGGCAGCGCATGCCTTTCATCCTAGCACTTGGGAGGCAGAGGCAGGCAGGACCTCTGTGAGTTTGAGGCCAGCCTGGTCTACAGAGTGAGTTCCAGGATAGCCAGGGCTACATACAGAAACCCTGTCTGGAAAAAACAAAACAAAACAAAGTAAAAAGAAAAGATCGTCATTAATTTAAAAATGAAAACTTGAAAAATAAGGGCTATTTCCTTCCTTCCTAGCCCTTAAAGCTTTCATATGCCTTACCTTCTCATCTTCCTCTTCCTCCTCTTCACTGGATTCCACGTCATCCATGTCCTCTTCTAGAGCACTAACTCGGGGCTCCAGTTGTTCAGCTTCCTCCAGCACATAGCGTTTCTACAGAGAACAGAGGAAAAGTTAAGTCACTGCTATTTCCTCCTGGTCCTGATCCTAACACTGAAAAGCCGTGGAGCAACAGCTCCCTATAATATTACTACACTTCAAGACTTTCCTAAGAAGTTAGTATACCTGGAATATGTATGTCTTTTAGGTTCCACTACAAACATAAACAGAATGCTAAACAGAACAAGTTCATTTTCAATCGGTTCTGTTTACTGTGGTCTTATACTATAAGATCACTGGACTGTCAATCAGTTTGTGTGTAGTCAAAAATGTTAACCTCAGGGCTGGAGAGATGATGCAGCAATTAAGAACACTTGCTGCACTTGGAGAGGACCTGAGTTCTGTCCCCAATATCCACATGGTGGCTCACCAGTTCCAGAGGATCCAATGACCTCTTCTGGCATTCTCTGGTAGAGAGTAAGAACTGCTTCTTAAAAACTGTCCTCTGGCCCTTACATGCCTTGCCATGCACATGCGTGCACACACACACTCCACTAATAATGACTAGAAAATAATAAAATTAAAAAACAAATGTTTTAATTTTATAAAGACAAATAGGTTAATTTGTGATACATGTGATGAATGTACAAATATATGTGCCCATGCTTATTCATGGAAGGCCAGCCAGGACCGTGGGTGTCTTCTGATTCTCCCCATCCTACTGCATGGAAACAGTCTTTCCCTCAACTGGAAGCAGCCTGTCATTTTGGCTGTGCTATTTGGCTAGCAAGTTCTAAAGATCTGTCTGCCTCTGTCTACCAAGCTTGGGTTACAGGCACTTAGAAGCCATGCTTTGTACATGGGTGCTGGGGATTTGAACTCAGGTCTTCATGTTTACAGAACAAGCACCCTTACCCACTGAGCCACTTCCCCAGCATGAGGTGGTTTTGTTTTTGTTTTTTGTTTCATTGTTGTTTGTTTGTTTGTTTTTTGAGACAGGGTCTCACTATGAAGGCTTTGTTGTCCTAGAACTAGACCAGGATGGCCTCAAATTCAGAGACTGCCTCCCAAGTTCTGGGATGAAAGGCTTGTGCCACAATATCCTTTCAGTGGAGGCTTTTTTCTTTCTCTCAGTACTTAAAAATTTTATCTGTGAGTGTGAGCACGTGTATAAATACACACTTGAAATTTCCACTACAATCAAGATAGTAAATCTCTTCCATCCTTTTAAATTGTCCTGCAGGTCTACTTTAGAGATGTAAGGGAAGAACTAGTGGACACAGTCACAAATCCCATGATTCACCTGGCTTCTTTTCCTCTAGTTATATACTGAGCAGAATGATTTTGTGATTCCTTCCTTCCCTTTTTGTCTCACTATGTAGACCCGGCTGGCCTCAAAATTGCAATGTAGACCCGGCTGGCCTTAAACTCATAGAAAATTACCTGTCTCTGCCCCCTAAATCCTGGGACTCAAAGCCTGCATCACCATACCTGGCACAATTTCCTTTGAGCCAAGCCTCCCCTCCCCTTTTATTCTTTTCAACAGGAATTTTCCACTTTATAGACAGGGTTCTTACAATCATACAGGAACTTAGGTTAAATCCTTATCCAGTCAACTCCACTACAGCACATTCCATTTCTCTTTAGGTTATCAACCATATCTTTCTTCTCTTTGTATTTTGCAACAGTAGTTTTAAAACTAAAAATTGCAATCTTAACCAAGCTTATAATCCCAGCACCTGAAGGGAGAGGCAAGAGGACAGCCAGATTTATAGGGTCGGTTTCAGGCCAGTTACTGCTCTATGGTCAAGAGTATCAAAAATCACAACAAAACAAAAAAACAAAACACCACCAACCACCCCACAACCTTGAAGGGTGCTTTGTGGATAATCATCACTTGGGATGTGAAGCAGGATGATAAACAAGAAAGAAGTTTAAGGGATTGAGTGCTCACTTTCTCATTTCAAGTTCCTTTTTTTCTGTTTCATAGCCTAGCTCACCATTTAAAAAAAAAAAAAAAAGAACGAAACAAAAACAAAACAAGACAGCAGCTACAATGCCTGAGAATACATCCTGAAGAAGAAACCTTTTCTCTCTTACTTCCAAAGCCCTACCCTTGAAACATCCCTGCTTCTATCTCATTCCCTGTCCTATATCAAGTTTGACATGAGGACTTATGAAGACAATCCTTAAGACTTCAGTGTTTCAATATGTATTTGTGTTTGTGTGGGAGTAAAAGGTGACTCTGATAATAGACCTTTGTCTCATACCTGTAGCCGGGGCAAAATGATATCACAGACTCTTTCACTGTGCAGAAGTTCATCAATGAACTCATCTACGTGCATCAGCTCAAACTCTGGAAGAGAAAATGATTACTTCAAGCAACCTGGAAATGATAGACTTAGTTAACCAAAAAGTCAAAGAATCATGAAATTTTATATGAAGCTCCCTACATGACACACTTCTGTATTTATTTATTTTGGAGATGGAGACTGAACCTGGGGGCCTTGTCTTTGCCTAGCTAGCGCTCTGCCACTGAGCTAAATCCCTACCCTCTGTAAAATTTTTAATTACTTACTTACTTTCTTTCTTTCCTTCTTTATTTATTTATTTATTGCATATGCACATGCAAACAAGTGTGCATGATCTTGCCACAGTACATGTGCAGACGTTAGAGGAAAACTGAATGTGTTCTATCCCTCCATCATCTGGGTCCCAGGCTTAAGTCTGACTTCACAGGAAGTATCAGCCCAATCAAGCCTCTTCAGAAACAAGGGACTAAGAAATAAATGAGCCTGTTCCAAGTAACAAAAAATGGGCTGTGGGCATAGTTCAGTGGTAGGACACTTGCCTTGTATGAATGAAGTGCTAGGTTCGATTTTTATCAACACAAGACAAAAAATAGGAGACATAAACACAAAAGTAAACACAAATAGTCTTGAATTATGTAGGATAATACTGAGTAGATAACTCAAGATTATAAATTCTAATAGGTCACTTAATTGTAATTTCTCACAGAAGCCAATAATGTCCCTGAATATACAATTCTTTCTCTTTTAGGGGCCCATGGTGAGGTAGCCCAGCAGGTAAAAGCACTTGCCACCCAAGCCTGATGATCTGTGTTTGATCCCAGGAGCCCACAGTGAAAAAGTGGACCAATTCTTAGATTTGTCTTTTGACTTCTACATGTACACTAGAGCACACATGTGCTTACTTACAATCACAAACGTAAGACACACACAAGAAATAAAATATTAAAACAAAGACTACTATTTTTTATAGCACAAAAATGATGTTTTTTTAGAAGCTCCTTCCTAATATTATCTTAGTTTTATAGTCCTAACTACAAGTGACTTTGTATACCTCTATTACCTTACTTACAGGAAGTGCTAGTTGTGTCCATTAGGGAGAGTACAGGGATGCTGCTAAACATATTGCCATGTACAGGACTACTACAGAGCAAAGAATTACCTAGCCTAAACGGGCAACACTTTGAGAAATCCCATCTTAGTTTACTGCAACATAAGTGACTCATTCAAAAAAACAACAACAGTCACATCCATCTGTTCACCATGTTGACTCCAGTCCCTGGCATTACACTGGACATTATCAATTCTCAATACATATTAGTTCAGTGAAGAAATATATTAATAAAAGTTTACAGTACAACACAGATTGAGAATGCCTAAGACAAAAAAATCCTAAATTTGAAATGATCTCAAATCTGAAACTTTTTGAACATGGACATGATACTCATTATGTTTTGGATTTTGAAGTATTAGAGGTTTCTGGATAGAGATACTATCTGATGGTTTATACAACCATTCCAAAATCTAAAATGTTGAAATCTGGTTCTAAGCCATTTTGAATAAGGAATATTCAACTTATATTAAATTTTCAATCTTCTATATTCCAAAGAAGAAAGGTGTCTCTCTCCAATTGAGAGGTTCTGGTATACAACCAGAAAGCCTTCCTTAACACAGAAGGTGTATCTCTGAGGGCAAGGCCTGGAACTCAGTGGCAGGACACTTCTCATATGCATAATGCCCTAGATTCAGTTCTCTAATACTGCTCATCCCCCTTCCCCAAAAAAGACAGGCATAGTCATGCACATCTGTAATTCCCATATTGAGGAGGCAGAGGCCAGAGAATCAGAAGTCTGAAGTCCTCCTTAGCTACACAGTGTTGAAGGTCAGCTTCAACATGCCACATGCCCTCAAAACAAGACAAAACAAAACCAAGGTGTATGTATAAAACGTATAGAGCTGTCTCCTTGGATATGCTTAGCATTTTCAGTGGAATCCTGTATGAATAACATAGGTCCACTTAGTCTAAAAGTATAGCATGGAGTAGCCTGCAGGAAAAAAAAAGTAAGGCTGTAGTATTTGGAAAATGACTTTGGGCAGGCTAAGTCAGGTTTTATAGAGAAACCATTTTGAAGCTTCTAGATCTTTTGGATGGAGCAGGTGTGGAAGATATAGCTCATATAAATCAGTTGTTTACCATAAAATGCAGCGGGAAAGGGAGGCAGCCAAGTGCCAAAAGGGTTAAGGCCAACCAGAAGCTAATGCATCCAGTGAGGAAGATGAAAAATTTGGATGAAGACAGTAATAAGGCAGATGGAGAGGAACATTTCGTGTATGTGAAAATGAGTAGAGATCCAGGGAGAATACAACTGGCCGACGAATAATAGTCTAGAGACTTGATATCATACTCACCCCCATTCCGGTTCTGGCTCTTGATTTTTCGATAGTCATTGTACAAAGGCTCCAAGTACTTGTAGCAATCAATTGCCGTTCCTGTCAGCCTCATGTAAAGTGCCCCCAACATCCGGACATACCTAACACAGAGAGGACACTGAAACAACAGGCCATCTTAAGAGTTCCTGAGCTTTATAGCTGGCTTTTCTCATGACAATAGTAGATAAAAGTATTTTGTTTTGTTTTTCTTGTTATCAGATAACAAAGCCATAATTTTGAAGGTACCATAGAACAGATGATGGCTAAAATATGAACTTCCTAATTGATTACTATCTATGGGAGCTTGGTACATGTTGCTCAACTTTCAGATATATCATCTACGAAACAGAATTAGCCTAAGATTCCAAAAAGATAATAAACTTAACAACACAAGGCATTATATACATTTTATAACAATGCTAGAACAAGCATACATAACCACAAACATATGTTCTGGAAAAAGGTCAAAGTCATACAGGTTAAAATTCTGATCTTGCCAGGTGGTGGCACACGCCTTTAATCCCAGCACTCGGGAGGCTGAGGCAGGTGGATCTCTGTGAGTTCTAGGACAGCCTGGCCTACAGAGTGAGTTTCAGGATAGCCAGCAATACACAGAGAAACCCTGTCTCGAAAAATAAAAGTAAATAAATAAATAAATGAAAAATTCTGATCTCATACATTACTAACTTTGACAGCAGACCTGGAATTTGTTTTCTCAACCTCTAAAATGGAGAAGCTGCAACCTAATTTACGGCCTTGGTGCCATAAATAAATGCAAGGAAAACAGTTAGAAGGACAGGAGCATGTTTTAAGTCCTTACAAATTGAGCTGTTTTTCTAGTTCATTTTTTGTAATATTCCTTCTTTTTCTTTATCTCATGTATCCAATTCCTTATTCAAATCTCCATTTGAAATCCAAGCTTCCTCGTATGAGGAGAGCAGTATAACAAAGAACATGCATATTCTGACATGAGTCATAGCTGAGGCCCTGCACTCAGGAAGCAGAGGACAGAGAACTGCCATAAACACAAGGCCAGTCAGGACTACACTGTGAGGCACTATCTCAATCAAAACACAAAACAAAACTCACAAAAAGTAAGTGTACTCTGAAGCCAGCTTTGCCTCCCCAGTTCACAGCGGGGATCCCACCCAGATGCCTGCATTTGTTCCACTTCCAAGCTTTATCTCAGCCCCAGACCTGCCACTTACCCGGCTGACCTTAGGCAAACTCCTTACATCTGCTCTGTGTCTCAGTTTCTTCCCATGTAAAACAGGCATTCTATTTTTAAAGCAGTGGTGTGACAACAAAATGAATCACTATGTATAAAGCCCTTAAAACACATTGTGGTACTTGGTCAGCTATTATACCTACTCTGAACTGCTAGAGAGTGGATAATATGGAGCAGCTGATTATGTTTACCATGCATTGGTAAGCTGAAAAAATTAAAGACCACAGTCAACAGGTGTGTGTGTGTGTGTGTGTGTGTACATATATTTGTGTATATTTATTGTGTATATTTATTTAATTTGTGAAATACTCTTGAGGAAGGGGAAAGTTACCAAGACTGATATATATAACCACAACAGCCAAAATACAAGTTCAAGGGCAAAAGCCTGTGGAAATGAGACACAGAACACTCAGTCCTACTAACAAAGCCCAATTTTGAACCACTAAAATTTTTGTACTAGTCAAAATTGTACTCACTTGAAATCTTCATTTTTTATGAACTCTACAATGATATCCTTCTCAGGTTGAATCTGAAGCATCTTCAAGGTTAAACACAGAAAAGGAGTTGGCTTTATGTTTCCACCGTAGACACCACCCACAAACCTTAACTCCATGGCTTTGTCGACTACAAGTTCGGCTGAAATAACCAAACACAAACAGAGACATCTTAGACATAGTAAAGGTCTTAGCTTTTCTTGGTTAGTAGGTGAAACAGTTGAAGGTTTAAAGCTCCTAGATAGTCAACAAGAATTTAGTATTAGGAGAACAAGGGCTTATTAACAGTAGTAATAAAAATGACTGCCTGGAACTACCCCATTGAAGAAAGAAATACCCCTTATCCCAGTCCCCATTAGTTGTCTGTAGTCCGCCAAAGAAGGGTGGGACTCGTGAGTCCTCAATCTTTATACAACAAATCGTGGAGGGAAAAGTCCTGTCATTACCACCAGATGCTGGGCATTGGTGGCGCACGCCTTTAATCCCAACACTCGGGAGGCAGAGGTAGGCGGATCTCTGAGTTCGAGGGCAGCCTGGAACGGCTCAAAGAACCAAAAGAAATCCTTCAGCACCAAAGCAGACCCCGCCAGATTTGCCTGTGTCCTATGCAGTACAAGACTAGGCACAGAGCAGTTTATATGAATGGCTGACATATTCTATTCCAGTACCAGCACCCGAGGGTCTATCCTTCCTCACTGAGTCACAAGAAACCAGCCGCAGGCCGAGACGCGGGTGGCGCGCAGTCACTCCTCACCCGTAAGTCCAAAGCACTCTTCTTTCCAGTACTTTGATTCATAGATCCGCGTCCGAATGATCTTCTCCACCAGATACTGAGGGTTGGTGCCATGGATGCTGTGGGCATCCTTGACCGTGCGGTTCGCCATCTTAGAA
>CABHPQ010142700.1:0-28381 GCA_902168405.1 Peromyscus aztecus
ACCACGTTCCTCATTTTCGTGTTTTTAATTTTTTTTCCCTGTAAAAAATTTGGGAGGGAAATCCTAGATTTAATATAGATGTCAACTTGAGAGAATTTACAATCACCTAGGAGATAAAAGTTTATGAGAAGGTTTCTGGATTAGGTTGAGGTGGGAGACATCATGGATGTGGGCAGCACCATCCCACATACTGAAGTCCCAGACTGAATAAAAAGGAGAAAGCAAACTGAGCACCAGCCTTCACCCCTCTCTCCTTCCTGACTGCAGGTGTAATGTGGTCAGCTGCCTCAGGCTCCTGCTCCATGTTGTCCCCGCCACAGTGGACTATACCCTCAATCAGTGGGTCAAAATAAACCCCGCCCTTCCTTAAATTATCTTAATTAGGTATCTTGTCACAATGACAGTAATACAACAGGGGTGGTGGCACATGCCTACAATCCCAGCAAGGTTGAGTCGGGAAGACGGTGACATCAAGGTGGCCTGGACTACATAGTAAGATCCTGTCTCAAAATGAAAACAAACAGAAAAATCCCAAAGGCCTAAAAAAATGATGTAACTTTTATCACAGTAAATGTCTTGCCATATTTCAAATTTTTGGTCAGTCACAGCAAGGGGCAGGCAGATTAATCCTCATGTGGCCACTTAGTCAGTAGTAACTCGGTTTCTGGCTTTCAGTTTACCTGCTGAGAAAGTGAAAGTGTTGGTAAGATATTTCAGTTCACTTTCTGCTACAAAATAATAACTAGATTTATAAAACAGTTAAACTCTCAAGTGTCATTAATTTATACCATGACCACATGGAGTACCCTCATTTATTTCACAGACATTTAGAAAATGCATCCCATGTGCTGTATGACATGGACAGAATGCAGTCAGCACGATGCAGACACCACCAATACAGTGTAAGTCTGAGGCTAAACCTGGTAGACTGGAACGACAGCAGACAGTGGCCAGACGGGACTGGATAGGACAGCAGGGACCAGACAGGGAAGGACTATGAATGTGAAGCCAAGGAGCCCCAGTACCACTGTGGAAATTAACAAGGAAGCCATGCTAGAGACTTCAGGAGGAGAGGGGTGCTCCAGTTAATAGTGAAAGCAAGTGCATTTGGTGGTTAACAAGGATTCGGGAAGGACAGAGAAAGGAAGAAGGGAAGGAAGGGAGGCTTATGTGGTAGTTAGGAGACAGTGAGGACAGTCTAGCAAGCTAGGGGCCTGAGCCACAGCAGCACCAGCAGAGAGTTCTGAGACCTCATTAAAGGTCTTCTTTGGTTTTAGAGGGAAGAAAAGAGAACACAGTGAGTTAAAAGTGTAAGGAATAATTTATGTGCAATAAAGGTAATTGCTCTTTCTCCACAGCAGAAAAGACTTTAGAAATGTGTAGCTATACTCCTCTGAATATTTCAAGATACATAGAAACTTTCAGGAAAAGGACACAGCCTTAGAGTTCACAGCTCATCAAGTGGGATACAGCTTCTAGGACAACATCTTGCACACATTAGGTGCCTAATTAACAGGGACTGTGTTTTGAAAGTGACAGATGTTAAGCACACAAAAAGAATAGCTTGTTCTGTCTAGTCCCTGCCACATGGTACAGGTGGCAACTCCTTGCTGACTAGCAGATCTTAATGATGTGACAGCACATATACATCATTTCTGATGACTCAATACGCTTCTGTATTTACCACATAACTATGCAGAACACTCTCCATGTGTTGACACAATAGGTCTTTTCCTTACAGGTGTCTTATATCACGGCCTCATAAAAAGGCACATCAGAAAGAAGCAATCGGTACAGATGACAAACTACATGGATTTTTGCTTCAACTTTTACAATAAAACAGCAATTTTTCCTCAAAAATATTATTTGTGGCCAGACTCTGTGGTATGCACCTGTAATCCTAGCACTTGAGAAGTAGAGACGGGAAGATCAAGCTTTCAAGGCCTCAGCTACATAGTGAGTTTGAGGCCAGCTTGGGCCACATGAGATTCTAAACACCTGACTGACAGGCAAGTGGGCTCACAGTGTGCACCACCATGCCCAGCTCCAGACTCAGCTTCCCAGTCATGACTCCCAGCTTTCTCACCTACAGTCAGGTTTCTGTTTTCCTAGTATTCATTTCATCACCCACATTAACTGTCCAAGTTTTTTATCATATTGGGCTCTGAGAATGTCTACAATTAAGTCCTTCCAGAGCAAACAGATTCAACAGCTCTGATACACCGTACACACAGTGACTGTGGGCTAAGAGAAAACAAAAACAAAACAATTAGGGGTGACTTTGTATCCCAAGGAGAGTGTTAAGAGAACCCACCCTAGAATACAAAGAAGCAAAGTCCAGTCATCATATACAGAAGTCTGGATTTCCTTCCAAGACAAATATGGAATTCAATCAGTGTGATGCCTTCCACACAGCGAGTTCATTTTTAGTCCTTATTTGACTACACAAAGGCGGGAAAGGGGAGACTTTTCCTCTCCTTCCTTGAGGAGGCAAGAGAGGAAAAATGTAATATCTAAAGTTGATGGTACAATTTAAAAACTTTTCCATTAACGTGAACACCCAGATGAGTCATGTGCCTAAGCCCTCAGTAAGCCACCTCAGTCCTGGCCTTCCTAGCCAGTGGGGGGGGGGGCTACCCACCCCCCCCACATTTCCCCCAGAGTGCTCTTGAGTAGGAGCAGCAGGAAATATTAGATAGAAGGATTTAGAGGGGGGAGAAACAGATAGAAAATACAGGATGGCCTCAAGGAGACCTGGAACCTATTCCATCGGGTCCCAACTGTCTCTGCCCTAGGGTATTTATAGAAATGCCAAGGGGTGAAGCAAAAGACCTCCCCCCCCACCCCAGCACAGCCAAGTGCAGACCATCTCAGACACCTGCACTCAGGCCCGTGGTCCAATCATCCTCTCTATGCAGACCCACTGGGTAAAGCCACTAGGAAACCTGAAAATGGGCTCCCATACTAGCCATGGTCCTTCCAGCTCTGCCCATTTTTAAAATGAAGGGATGAGAAACCAGAGCATGCCTCTGTTAACATCCCATAATCTTTACTAAGTACTGACTTTTACTCATGGAGTCTATCCACAGATGAACTAGTAAATAAACCACAGCCAGTAAAAAATTGTACCTGGAAATAGCGAATTGTCATAGTAGCATCAGCTTAAAGAAAACTCATAAGCCAATGAGATGCTTTAAATCCAAAACTAAGGTGAAGAGGAAAATATTTGTAACCCAAAGCCAAGGAAAGCAGACACTTTTAGATGTGTTTAGTGACTTCCACACAGTTATGTTAGAGTCCCTATGTTGCAGGGGCTGGGAAGACAGCTCAGTCAGGAAAGCATGAGGACATTAGTCCATCCCCAGAAGGCCCACAGCATGGCCTGGGCTTGTAGTCCCAGCTTACTTAGTGGATGGAAACAGGTAGATCCATGGGGCTTGCTGGCCAGTCAGCCTGGGCTACTTAATGTGCTCGAGGACAGTGAGAGCTTTTATCTCTTGTTCAGGATGGTGCTTCAGAGAAATACATACATACATACATACATACATACATACATACAGAGAGAGAGAGAGAGAGAGAGAGAGAGAGAGAGAGAGAGAGAGAGAATGGGAGAGGTGGGGGGGTCTGTGTTTGTCTCTGTCTCTCAGGAAGCCCTCTGCAGTGTTGTCTACCATCCCTCACTGACTCTCCAGGGCACACAGCCTATGGAGGATTGAGTTAAATGTGTGGGCATCTGAAATCTTTCAGATTACTGTCAACTCATTAAAACCAACAACTACTCATGTGGAACTCTCCAGCAACTAGCTCCAAGCTCTGCTCTTGTCCTGACAGTGTGTGGCCCTAAGCACCACATTGTAGTGTGTTTTCCCACTATCTGGCTATGACATCTTTAGTTAAAGTCTCTTAAAACTATAAATGAATATTTCTTCAGAGCACAAGTTGAAAAGGTGTCTTGTTTCTAAGATGCTGCAAGGCCACTGCTAAGTTCGAGTCCCACCCCATTCTTACTGCTGTATGATCTTAGACAAGTGACTACACTTGTCTAGGTCTTGGCATTCTCAAGGACAGAAAGGATGCCTGTGGGACACTGGACACAGGTAATGGTCAATCTGAAGACACGGCCACTGTCACTGCTAGGGCATCATTCCTGCTGTGTGGTTACACTAAGACCCCTATGACCATCTTCTAATAAGAAGAAAGTCCTTCACAGGGTAATCAGGATTTCTGAGCTATAAGCTAAAGGAAGTAACATATGGACAGGCCAACAAGTCACATACACCAAGTCAGGTAGTTTGAAAGAAAATGGCCCCCAAAAGGAGGCACTATTTGGAGGTGTGGCCTTGTTGGAGAAGTGTGTCACTGTGGGGGTGGGCTTCAAGGTCTCTTTTTCTCAAGCTTCCCTCAGTGTGACAAGCAGTTGACTTCCTGTTGCCTGCAAGATGTAGCACTCTTAGCTCCAGCTCCACATTGCCTGCATGCTGCCATGCTCCCCTTCATGATGATTAACCTCAGAAACCGTAAGTGAGACACCTCAATTAAATGTTTTCTTTATAAGAGTTGATATGGTCATGGTGTCTCTACACAGCAACAGTAAACCCTAAGACACCAAGGAACTTCAGCCTATGGCTTTACACCATAAGACCCAAGCAGAATATCAGTTTAAGTCTCATCTTAGTTGGTCATCTTCCCAGCACTTTCAGCTGAGGCAGGAAGAACAGAAGTTCATGCTCATCCTCATACATAGGAGTTCATGGACAGTCTGAGTTAACTGGAGACCCTATTTCAAAAAAACAACAAACAAGATACATTTGATCTCCCTGGGCTACTACTACAGATCCCCAAGTCACAACTGGTAAGACAGGGAGATCTTCAACTCAGTTACACATGGGAATAAAACAACAGTGTGCTAGTTTTATGTCAACTTGACACAAGCTAGAGTTGTTGGAGCAGAAGGAGCCTCAATTAAGAAAATGCCTCCATTAAAAAAAGGCAATGAAATGATTCCTAATGATATTCTGCTATACTCATAGATTGGTGCCTAGTCCAACTGTCATCAGAGAGGTTTCACCCAACAACTGATGGAAACAGATGCAGACCCACAGCCAAACATTAGGCAGAGCTCAGGGAATCCAGTGGAAGAGAGAGAGGAAGGATTGTAGGAGCCTGTAGGGTCAAGGGCACCACAAGAAAACCCACAGAACCAACTAACTTGGGCTTACAAGGGCTTACAGAGACTGAACTGACAACCAGGGAGCCTGCATGAGACTAACCTAGGCCCTCTGCATATATGTGACAGTTGTATAGCTTGGTCTTCTTGTGGGACTCTTAACACTGGGAACAGGGGCTGTCTGATTCTGTTGCCTGCTCTTTTATGAGGCCCTGCTACTGAGCACTTGGATGGGTTTATGAGCAGTAGGCTCACAATTTGGTTGCAGAAGACTAGACAGAAATACCTACTGCAGTGTGGACCTAGAAACTTTCCAGAGCTAGGGCAGATACACCCGTTCCAGGCCAGGGCCTGCAGGCATAAGACTCCGCACTCACTGACCCAAAGAGGGCAGAGCCAGCCACCAGACCATGTGCTAAGTGGAGCCTTGTGGTGGAGGGCCTAGGCCAGTGCTTAGCAGTTTCAAGTTTGGTTCGCACAGTCAGAGAACGCTGCAAATGTACTGTTGCAGGCACTTATAAAGTCAGGTCCAGACCCAGAAAACATATGGGCAGAAATAGTATGCTTAAAAATGTGCTTAGGTGCTAAAGAAAGAAAAGAAAATGCATATAGATAGTCATAGGAAAACAAATAGTTTAAAAATAACAAAGTGAAGTCTTTAAAGAGGGAGTAAAGTAATATAAAAAAATAAGCCATGTAAGGATGGGAAATACACAGGGTGTCCAGATCCTGGATGGTGCTTTGTTGACTTTTGAATTTTTAAAATGCTAATGAACAAAAAAACAATAGCTGCTGAGAGACACTGGATTACAGAAACTGCTCAATTAAATCAACCTATATATTTTTTAAAATGTCTTAACTTCTGAATGGAAGACAGAAAATGTGTTGTGTTGGGGGAAGAGGTTGTGCTTTTGTTTCCATAGGAAAGAAAAAGCTATAGATTTCTTCAAAATTAATAAAGACCATATTTGATTAGGGGAGACCTCCTAAAATCTTAGCTATAGATACGGGAAAAAATACAAAACTACAAGACAGGTGATATGCAAGCTGATTCCTTTACTATGGGAACAGCTCTGAGACTAGATGAGACATGATAAATCTTGTTGGCTATAGAGTCCTCATGACTTACTATTACATGCTATCCTTTTATGTTTGGTTTGGTCATCCAATCCAAACTTATAAAGTTAACAGATGCCTTTTACCTGCTCAAACATAAAACAAAAAAATCATCTTTAGCTGACTTGTACACATTGCACATTCCATACTTGTGTGAATACAGATATGTATGTTACCTTTAAAAGTTTGTGTGTTTTCAGAAAAAAAAAAAAAGACCAGACACCAATGAAGACAAGCAGCCCAGGTGATCCAGCCTCTCAGAATGCCTCTGTTGCAGTTTCCTCAAAACAACTTTAAAGCTGCTAGCTGAGATGGTCCAGCCTCACAGATGACTCCAGCCAGAACTTCAGATAAGCCCTGCACTTTCCTATCACAACAGAGACTGGACAACAAATATTACAATAGTTTTCCCAAGACTTGACTATTATCTCAATTTTCTCAGGGTTCCCTAAAGACGCCATCACACCCTAGACAATAGGAAGTAATTTTGCAAATTGTTACTGGTTATGGTAAAGGAGGAAATTAAGCAAGGGAGGTTGGATTCAAGGATCTCTTTCTAAAAAAAAAAAAAAAAGCAGGGAGGGGATGTAGCTAGAGTTTTCCTGCCTGGCCCACGGTCAGGATAAATCTCTCTCACCTGCCAGTCCCACAGTTGCTCAAACCCAATCAAGTAAACACAGAAACTTATATTGCTTACAAACTGTATGGCCGTGGCAGGCTTCTTGCTAACTGTCCTTATATCTTAAATTAATCCATTTCCATAAATCTATACTTTGCCACATGGCACGTGGCTTACCGGCATCTTCACATGCTGCTTGTCCTGGCTGGCAGCTGGCAGAGACTCCCTCCGCCTTCCTGTTCTTTTTATTCTCTCTGTTAGTCCCGCCTATACTTCCTGCCTAGCCACAGGCCAATCAGTGTTTTATTAGCAACACATTTGCCATACAGAACATCGCACAGCAAGGGGATATGGGAATTATAGGAAAGAAGGGTAGATTATTGAATCTACTTTTAGACTGAAAAACAACTACTAGTCTGTTGGGGATGTCTTTATGCTGTAAATGTGTTGCTCTGACTGACTGATAAATAAAACACTGATTGGCCAGTAGCCAGGCAGGAAGTATAGTATAGGCGGGATAAGCAGAGAGGAGAATTCTGGGAAGTGGAAGGTTGAGTCAGGAGACGCTGCCAGCTGCTGCCACCATGAGAAGTACGATGTAAAGTACCGGTAAGCCACAAGCCATGTGGCAACTTATAGATTAATAAAAATGGGTTAATTTAAGATATAAGAACTAGATAGCAAGAAGCCTGCCACAGCCATACAGTTTATAAGTAATATAAGTCTCTGTGTGTTTACTTGGGTCTGAGTGGTTGCGGGCCCTGGCGGGACTGGAGAAGTCTCCAGCTACACTAGTCTCAAATGTTTTTTACATTGATATAGGTTTTTGTATATTGATACAAATTTAAGGTTATTTTTGTTATAATATATTGTATACATGTTTCTACTCTTGTTTAAGGTATTGTACCTATGCAGCTCATTTAAAAATGTAATGTTCTAATCCTTGAAAGCTATTTAGGAAAATAAGAAATACAGGTTAGTAGTTAAGCCAGCTATAACAATCAAATTTGTGGCCATGTTAGGTATGTTTTCAAGGTCAAACAGAGATACAGTTTAGATAGGTAGATGATCTTCAAACACTTCAGAAATCTACAGAATATATCATTTAAGATGTTTTAATAACATAAGGCTTTTCATGACAGTGAGACACATCTGTGATTGGCAGCACCAATTTACTTCAAAAAAGGATGATGGGCATTGAAGAACCTCCATAAGGAGCTTGCTTTCTATGTGGCAAAACTGGCCACTTGGACAAGAAACTGCCCTTGCCTCAACTGCTGACAGTATGCTGCCCAAATTAGACAGGGAAAACACAAAAGAAGGTGAATGTCAAACTTTACCAAGACAAAGTAGGACAGTCCTTCAAAATTCCTGCTTCTCAGAAAAGTCTGTCAGATAATCTAGGCTTGTTGGCCAAAGATGGATGCCCCTACATTACAGAGGAACCTTGTGTGACTGTCCAGGCAGCCAGCTGTCTTTGTCATTTCTATAGTTTTGGAAGTTATTTGCTCTGCACTTCCTATTTACTCAGGTAATAGTTTATCCTTCTTGGGTCTCTGATGGTGAAAGGACCAAGCGGATGCCATAACAGGCTGCTCAGTCTTCTCTCAGAGATCAGGCCTCAATTTCAGTTTCCTGAGACTGAGCAAGCAATCTCTGGGAGAGCCATGAATGGGGCCCCTCACCAACTTAGAGTTACAGAGCCTGGACCACTGAGCCAGCCCCCACAGTCAGTACGTGCTTGGCCAGCCAGCCCCCATGGCGGCTCAAGGACAAAGCCTGGGACTTGTGCTGGGCTGCCCCCAAAGTGATAATTGTAAACCAGGATTCCTAAGTGCAGATAAGAACTTAGACTCCTTTTTCCAGGTGGCTTTATCAGCTACTGAAACTTAAGAGAACACAGAGTCAGGATATTCAAACATCTGGCAGAGGCTAAGTGGTCATAAAACATCCCAAACTTCATGGACCCCGGAGATGAGTTGTAAAACTCTTGACAGGACAAACAGATAAGCTAAAATAAGACCAAGTCCAGGCCTGGGAAATCCTGGACCAATCAAGGATGGACCCGTACTAACCCCCTCCCCTCTAAGAGATTTTATGGGTTTTGCCTATAAAAACTAACTTCCCCAAGAAAGGGCAAGCTCCTCCCGGCCTCACTGCTAAGAGTGAGTGCTTGGGATCGAGCTTCCCTGACCATGGCTTGTATTGAGAATAAACCTTGCTTTTGCATTCTGTACCTAAAGTCTCCGGTGGCTTCTTTGGGGACGTGATCTGGGCATAACAATGGGGGTTGAAAACTAGATTATTATACCATTTTCTCTGCTACCAAATTAAAAAAAAAAAACTTAAAAAAGCGATGCTAAGTTTATAAAGGTTGAGAGACATAAAAGCTTAAACTGTTTATCTAAGAAAATGTTTTGAAGTCTAAAAAGATATTTTTAGGATGGTCACAAGTTATGATAGAAAATGATTTAGGTATAAAACTTTAGACTCATCAAGATAGGATAGATAACAGAGTATTTTCTCCAAAATTACCAAATACAAATGGACTGGACATTGTGAATGTAATTCTAACCTGATAACTGTTCTTATTAAATATAGTTTTAATGTGTTAGAGTTAAACCCTTTCCTTTTTATTTAGACAAAAAGGGGGAAATGTTGCAGAATATTTGTGTACACTGTAGAGATGTGTCTCTACCTAAGGCACCTCCTGATTAGTTTAATAAAGAGCTGAATGGCCAATAGCTGGGCAGGAGAGGATGGGCAGGACTTCTGGGGAGAGAAGGGGAGGAAGAGGAGGAGCAATCTAAGCACGTGGATTTAGCCAGAGACTCTGCAGAAGTTGGACATACGGACAGAACAGAGGTACTGAGCCACGTGGCAGGACGTAGATTAATAGGAACAGGTTAATTTAAGTTAACCAGTTTAATTAAGAGCTAGTTGGAACAAACCTAAGCTAAGGCCAAACTTTCATAATTAATAGTAAGTCTCCATGTTGTTATTTGGGGGCTGGTGACCCAAAGATTGTATGACAAGAAAGCTTGCTTCAGAGGCTCAGACACTCTAGTCCTAGGGATGACTGTGCAGCCTCATCACTGGCCCAGTGGCATGAAACCTCAGAACCACCCACAATTCTTAGGAACTAAATGGCTATTTTGTATTGTATAAACATGGACATTTTTATTTTTTTCTCTTCTTTTCCCTTTGTGATTCTACTGGGGGCTGAAAAAAGAAAGGAAAAATATGTAGAAAGTGAGAAAAATTCTACGTGTAACGTAAGAAATTTTCAAGATTATGGCAGACTGAGACAAAGGGTCACATTTGATATAGGCAGAGTTCCATAGAAGCTTTCAGTACAAAATTTCTATTTCAAATCAAATCTCTGAATTAAAAGTTTTTTTCAAAAACTAGTACTTTTTCACTATTAAAACTAAGAGAAGAATTTTCAGTGTTTTTTGTTTGTTTGTTTGTTTTTTAAACCAAAAATTTCCTTTGGTGAAGTGAGTTTCACCTGAAAACTTCACAGTATACCCGGGAAAGCAGCACATTCTCTAGACTGCCTTCGTCACTTCTGCAAGAGACCCACTCCTCTAGGAGACGCTTAGAGGCAACAATTTTATTTAAAGAAAGGGTCCAACTCCATATCTTTGGCTGGCCTGGAATTCCCTATGTAGAACAAGCTGGCTTCAAACTCCAACTCTCAGAGAGCCCCCTGTCTCTGCCTCTCAAGCACTGGAATTAAAGGTGTGTGTGCATCACCACTCAGCCTAATAAAGTATGTTTTTAAAGACATTGCTTTTGTTGCCTCAAAAGTTAAAATGTATGGACTCTAAGAGTTAACTGTCTTCTGTGTTCTCACATGGTGGAGGCCAGTGACTAACTTTTTCAGAGGGTCCTTAACAATGCAGTTGTTAGCTTGGCCATTTATCACAACCCAGGCTCCATCTTCAGCCTTACTGACTCAGAAAGATGATTTTAATATCAATAGGGCAGTGTGGTGGTATTGTGTTCCCCAAAATATTGTGTCCCTTAATAAACTTATCTGGGGTCAGAGAACAGGACAGCCACAATATTAAACATGAGGATAGGCAGTGGTAGCATACGCCTTTAATCCTAGCTAGCATTCCAGAGACAGAAATCCCTCTGGATCTCTGTGAGTTCAAGGCCACATTGGAAACGGCCAGGCGTGGTGACCCACACCTTTAATCCCAGGGAGTGGTGGTAGAAAGGAGAAAGGTATATAAGGCGTGAGGACCAGAAACGAGAGGCATTTGCCCTGGAGAGGCATTTGCCCCGGAGAAGCATTGAGCCTGGTTAAGCATTCAGGCTTCTAGCAGCAGTTCAGCTGAGAGTCATTCGGATATGAGGACATAGAGGCTTCCAGTCTGAGGAAGCAAGACCAGCTGAGGATCCGGCAAGGTGAGATAGCTGTGGCTCGTTCTGTCTCTCTGATCTTCCAGCATTCACCCCAATACCTGGCTTGGGTTTGATTTTATTAATAAGAACTTTTAAGATTCATGCTACAGGGCAGTATCATCTTTTAGGAGGAAATAAAATTAACTCAGCTTCAGTAGAAAGCAGCATACAAGTTCATTAATATCATAAGCATAACAGAAGTGCCTCTCCATGGCCAGTAATGGCATGGCTTCCCTTACAGCTATACAACCTGCCACATTACAGGCAGAAATGGGTTGGACATGCAGGGGTCGGGATGAAGGAAATTACCAGAAAGGGACATTTAACATTCTTTTATTCAATAATTAAAAATATTTTTGTGTGTCAGGGGGTATACGCCTACTTATCTGTATATGCACCTCATGTATGTAGTGCATATGGAGGCCAGAATAGGGTGTTGGATCCTCTGGAATTGGAGTTACAAGTGGTTGTGAGGTATCCAATGTACATATTGGGTTCTCTACAGGAACAGTAAGTGCTCTTAACCAGTGAGCCATCTCTCTAACCCCTCATTCAATCAAATTTTAAAAATTAAAAGGAATGTAGGCATGTGTGGTATTTTATGGAATGACACAATAATTCTTTAATATGTGAGGTGACTAAAAGCACTGTGTTTAAAAACATACTTTATCAGGCTGGGTGTGACAGTGCACACCTTTAATCCCAGCACTTGGGAAGCAGAGGCAGGTGGATCTCTATGAGTTTGAGTTCAAGGTCAGCCTGGTGTTCATAGTGAGTCCCAGGCCTTGGAAAGCTGAGGTAGGAAGCTCATGAGGTTTCAAGCCAGCCTACACAGGGAAACCCTGTCTCAACAAAAATGAAGAGGTATATATTGCATGACCTTGCACATACACACACATGCACACATGGATTTGCTATCCTCTTCTAAGAAAAAGGTCAGGAGAGAAGTTGCATTAGGTGCCCCAATCATCTTTTCTCCTTCATACCTTTGACATTTTCTAATTTCCTAAAGAGCATTGTATGCCACATTCCTGGGAGAAATTACAAAGTAACTTCAGTCAGCATGTGTAAGAAAAGCTCTTCAGACTTTTACTAGATGTGACTGTGACAGTGCCCTTGGTCTATGTCTCTGACTCTTGCGAGAGGATCCCTTCCCTAGGCTAAGTAACCCTCAGCAAATCTGAGGAACTCCCCTAAATCTTCTGGATCCACCTTTTCACCCAATCTCATGTCTCTACTCTCTGGTACATTTCAGCTAAAACATCTAAGAGTTAACTGACATCTATTTAATTACCCCAAGGTAAATGCCTGACTTCTCCAGAGTCAGGCTGTGCCTTACCTGCCCATGGTGGTGTCCCCACTTCTACCCAGGCAAGGAGCCTGGGAAGCAGTCTGTCTCGGTCTCTCCTTTACTCACTGCATCCCACCATCCACCATCCTCTTCATTCTCACCTCCATCCCCAACTATGCTGCAGGACCCGTCTGCTGAAGCAGCATGAGGCAGGCTTACAGATGCCAGTCTCTCATCTCTAAGCCACTGTCCTAATTTAAAACTGGGATGATGCCACACAAGTCATTCCAACTTAAACTTCTAAGCTTGGTTTTTATTAAATCCTGTAATGTGACCCACCCTAAATATGTAACTTTATTTTCTACCATTGATTAGTCCCCTCCCTCAACAACCTATTGGCATGCTATAATGAATCTTACCATGAAGCCTTGACCTGCCCAAGTTGCGTGCATGTGTTATAAATTGTAAATGGTCCTTCCTCAGGACTTGGAGGAATAGCTCGGGGGAGGAGTATGCACTTAGTAAGTACAAAGCCAAGTTCAATCTCTTGTACCATCTACAAATAAATAAAAACTGAGGGAACTAGCTCAGCCCATAAAGTATGTGCATACAATCATGAGGACCTGAGTTCCATCCTGAGAACTCATGTAAAAATCCAGACACAGGGCCTGAAGAGATGGCTCATTAGTTAAGAGTGCTTGCTGCTCTTCCAGAGGACTGGAGTCTAGTTCCTAGCACCCATATCAGGTGGCTAGCAACTGTCTATAATTCCAGCTCCAGAGGACCCAACACCCTCTTCCGGACTCCAAAGGCCTCGGCACTTACATAAGCACACTCCTACACACAGACTCATACATATAGATATAAAAATATTTTTAAAACTCTACCCTAACACACAGTAGACAGCAACTCTGAGGAATAATAACCAAGGTTGACCTCTGGCCTCTACAAGCACATACATACATACAAATACATAACCAAAAATGTTCCTTCTTTTTCCTTCAATTATATATACAGAAAATAATGAATTTTCCCTCTTTTGCTAGATTTTCATGTCTCCAACTTGATTTTTGTTTTAGAACTTGTGTGGCACTTATTACCAATCTCACAATAAGGTGTCAAATCATAAGCTCAAGCAGACAGACTTATAGCCATATATGCTATAACCATGAAGATCCAAATTCCTTGATATCCAGAGCCATCCCAAACCCACTCCTCATGATAATCAGGATAACACTAAATGTACAGAAGTACTCAAATGTGTAGCAAAAAAATCAGCTTCAGCCCAGTCTCTCTATAACACATGCATGCAACTTGGGCAGGTCAAGTGCTGTCCTAAGGGTGTAACAGAAGATTGCTGAGATGCACTGTTCTGTAGGAGGCCTTTCAAGTGTCACAACAGTAACAGCAGGGACGCTAAGTCCTACACATGAGAGTTCTTGGGAATGACAACTAGGTTTCTCTAGGCATCTTCCAAAGAGATAGTAATTGAAAATTTCAAATACTTCCCATCTCCAGAGAAAAGGCACAAGGTTTTTAAAGGGTGCTTAGACTGGAGACAAAGTCAGAACTGCCCTAAAAGATACTGCTTGAGAGATGCTGCTATACCTAAATCATGAATCTTTCTGGGCCAGCCATGCTGCAGGCTGCTTGGGAAGAAGCAGTTTTCACACACACAGTAACACTAACCTGCACTCATCCCATGCTTTTTAGTCCTGGGGCTTCCTGTGTATGTTATCTTTCACTGACTGACCTTTCCTAAACAGGATGAGAAGGACGTGAAGTACCCTATTAAAACCGCCCACAGAGCAAATACTTGTTTCATTCTGAGTATACTAAACACAGAACTCTTCATATTATTCTACAACCAAGAGCCACTTCCGAAGTAAATACTCAACAGTTACACCCATTTTCACAAGAACAGTGCTGACTGGTGGTGCATGCCTGTCATCCCACTTGGGAGGCTGAGACAGGAGGACTGTTGCGGACCAGCCTGTCTCAATAAACAAATTAGTAACAAAATTTTCAAAATGTAATGTTTTAGAATATTTAACTTACTATTCCTAGCAAAAGTTTTTACAGTGCTTTCTCTCTTCCTAAGGAAATATTTTAATTTGTCTATTTTATATTGAATCAATTAAAATACATGGAACTTACCAAATGTAAACTACAAAAAAAAATGACTTATTTTGCAGTTTGGGGCTCAAATCAAGACCTTTAAACACATTAGGCAAAAAGTGCACTACTGAGAGTCGGCCTTAGTTGACATTTCTATTTTATAAAATTGATACTGCAAATTTAAAGACGTATTTGAATTTAATTTCAATGTGCAATGACTTGAGTTCTCAATAGAGTCATCACTATCGCCTGGACTCCAACCCTAGCAGACACATTTTTTAAGAAACTCACTACTGTGAGTCTTCTACCAACTGGGTGACACAGAGAAGACAGAAATGGAGCTTGACCGGTCTGTACTTCAGCATACAGGGAAGGAGGGACCTTGCTGGTGAGACTATCTTACTGAGAGGAAGAAGAATGTGCTTACCCAGAGAATGGCTTCTGCTACTGATACTAAGGACCATGAGCACCGTATACCATTCAGACTGAATACATCCATTACTTAACAAATGATGGCAAAGTAGTATACCCTGTATAACACCTGCCTGTCACTTAATTCCTAAGGAAGAACATGACTTCAGAGAAGGCATCTGTTATTTTTATGTGTTGAATGAAACAAATGGGAAGGGTGTTACCAACAGTGTGACTTGGATCCCCCTCCTTCAAAAACCCAGCAAGCCCAGGAGACCATGACTAGAAGTTGGGTATTCAACAAAGAAAACACTTGACCCTTCACCAGCAAGTCAACATGGTACCACTGAGCATCACAGAGAAGAGAATGGGGCGGGCTCTGGACTGGATGCAGCAACGGCAGGATAGCAGAGGTGTCAGAGGCACTGATACTCTAGAGACAGAAGCTGATGCAGAAATGAGCTGTGGTGACGAGGACCTCAACTTTGAGGATATCTGCTAGAATTCTCCCACAACTAAAATGAAGACACACAGGAGTGCCTTACTAAAATAGCCCATTATGTCTCATATAGTGAAAGAAATATTCTAGGCATCAACGTGACCACTGGGAGGAAGTGAGCTGACTGAATGGAGGGCAATTAAGCACAGAATTCTGAAGCTTGCTATGCTAGCTGGAAATGGGAATGTGGGACACAATCAGGGAACACAAATTACAAGATGTTCAGAACAAAGAAAAGCAAATCCTGCTTCAGATGCTAAAGGAAAGTGTGAGTCATGTTTTAGGAAGCTCTCAAGAATAGAATTCTAGTGAAATGGCTTTGATTAATTAGCTCCACAAATACCAGGCATCACTGTGTGCCAGGCACTGCTCTTGGAATACAGGTGACTGACACAAAGCACCCTGTGGTCTAGTAGGGGAGAGGTATGCAAAGCACAGGGCCTCAGAGACACTTTAAAATTTTATAAATGGGCATCAAGGAAGATTTCTTTATGGAGTTTACAAGAGGTGGAAAAGGGTGAATTAGAATTCTGAGAGAGGAGGGTACTACCCATGCTGCTATTTCTCTTGTCAGCAAAGCTTTGGGACAAACCTCTGTGAGTTGTCTGAATGGATTTCACAAACTACACTCTATTGGGTGGGCGGTGTGTGTGTGTGTGTGTGTGTGTAAGAATTAAATGTATTTGGCAAATGATTAAACATGACTCAGAATGCAAGGTGGATGTGAGCAAAAACCTGTCATTATCCTGGTACTCAAGAAGCCAAGACAAGAGGAAGGCCAGTTCAAAGCTAACTTAGGCTGCGTACTGAGACCCTGTCACAAAAACAAAGCAAACAAACCTAAGAATGTCCATAAGTTCTACAAGACTCATATGACTTAATCAATACTGACTGTAGAGTTACCTACCTAAATCTGGGAAGAATAATCCAAAACAGCATACTAGAGTCCAAATTTGAAGCACTTTAATAGAAGAATAAATTAAATTTAATACACAAAATGTAAACTATATTTGACTTAAATTTTTTAAATCAAATGTGGGACTGGGAAGATGGTTCAGTCTATAAAGTGGCTGCTGAATAAGTATAAGGACCTGAGTTTGGATCCCGACTTTACACCTAAGCTGAGCACAGTAGTGCACATATGTAGTCCTACTGCTCAGGAGACAGACAGATTCCTAGAGCTCACTGGCAATCCAGGACAACTGAACTGGTAAGCTACAGGTTTAGTGGGAGAACATAGAAAGACACTCAACATCATCCTTGGGGCTCCACACACACACATTCACCTGCACAAACCTGTGCAAACACCTGTTTTCACTCACACACACACACTCACCTGCACAAACCTGTGCAAACACCTGTTCTCTCACACATACACAAACCTGTGCAAACACCTGTTCTCACACATACTCACCTGCACAGACACTTACAGACACTTGTAAACACACACACACACACACACACACACACACACACACACACACGAAAGCAAACGCTAACAGATAAACTGTTACATGTACTATTTTTACTGAGAAGAATGAGATGGCCACCCTGCCACACAAATTTTCATATTCTTAAACTTCAGGCTAAGATGGTTCAGAAACAAGGAAAGTGAGTGTCATACCTATAGGTGGACATTAGGTGTGTCCAACCTTTCCACACTACATCTACAAAGTTCACACCTGAGAACCACATAGTAGTAGGTCAATTTACACCAGAGGAAGTATTCCAACACTAGGCCAGGCTCCATAGTCAGGCACACATAGGCAGAGTAAGTGTCCCCATGACTTGAAAATTTAGTTAACACCAGCATGAACCACAAGGAGTGACTGAAACCAATCACCAACATCAAGTAATTCCAAGATGCAGTTGCAGAAACCTGGAGCATCCCAAGTCCAAGAGCAGTGAGAAGGATGCAGACTCTGGAATGTGAAAACAAGAACCTTGCTGAAGAAAAGATTGTGATAATAAATGCAGTGGTTTGAATGAGAAGCCCCTGTAAGTCTTGGGCACTTGAATGCTTAGTCCCCAGCTGGTGGCACTGTATGAGAAGGATTAGGAGGTGTGGCCCTGTTGAAGGAGGTGTGTCACTGGGGGTGGGCATGAGGTTTCAAAAGCCCCCATCATCCTCAGTGTGCTTTCTCTGCCTCCTGCTTGCAGACTGGGATGTGAACTCTGAGCTGCAGCTCCAGATGCCTGCCACCATACCTTTGCTCTGCCATCACAAACTAACCCTCTAGAAACCCTAAGTACACTCTTTTGTAAGTTGCCTTGGTCATGATATTTTATCACAGCCATAGAACAGAGATTAAGACAACAGAGGAAACCTGTCAGTCTGGGATGAGGAAGCAAGAGTTAACAAGCAAGGTTTTGCTTTGTACCCTACAGTTTGTCTGAAGAACACGTGCACTGCACACACTCAGAGTGAGACAAGCCAAGTATCTTTACAAAGAGACAACATTAGGTTATCCTGGCTCAGTGACTCCTACTGGGATCATCTACTTGATTAGATTGTGGCTCCCCTGTAGGGGGCAGTATGCTGACCCCAGTTTCATTCTACTCATATGAACAAAGCTGCTAATTAGCAATCCTGTTTATACATCAGGCTCTCAATCACTTGGTAAGTTAAACAAATTCCCCAAATCCGGATGACTTCTAGACCCAAAACAAAACCTTCACAGGAACAGATCTAGAAAGGTGAGCATCAGGCCTTACACGTGGAATCCAAATCCAGGTTCTAAACATCTGAGACATCCTGCCTTCCTTCACAAAGGCTGGAAAGGCTATAGGAAACAGTGTATGTGGCCCAATCAATATAAGAAAAGCTCCAGGTTTAGTGTGGCTAGAGTAGAGATAAAACGTGATAAAACTTGGAGAAGTTTCAAATGTGGTCATGCCCTGTAGTTATTTTCAAAGAAAGCCCTCAAAATCTGAGATTAAGTCATACTGTAGAAATGACACTAGAATGAATTAAATGGAGAGAAATTAGCTAACTTTGGTAATCTATGGATGTGATGACCTAGAGGTTCCCAAACTGAACCAAAACTGAGAAGAATGTCTGCAGGGGGGCTATGGGGAATCACTGGAAATATTAAATTTTTTAATTTATGTTTTTTTATTGAGGGGGCACTGACCTCATGTAGAAATCAGAGGACAATTTGTGGAAGTGAGTTCTCTCCTGCCTATGACTCTTAAGTGTGAGAATTACATAATTAGAATTCTATGGCAGCCAAAGGATTGGAAGAGGGAAAGACAGAGCAATGGGAAATGCCTGACGTCAAGAGAGCGGCACTAAGAATGAAGCAAAGACGAGAATAAAGGGCAGGTAGCAAGGTGTGCTTCATAAATGACGAGCCACAGTGACCAATAAGGAGCGGCCAAGGATAATTTCCAGGGTTATGGGTCAGACTACCTTGGAAGGCTGAGGCAGACAGATATGAAATCTCATCTCAAAACACAAGAACAATGTGGCACATTGATAGAATAACATCACATACCAAAATGAGCAAGAGCTAGGACAGAAGATAAAGTGAGGCAAATGGAATCCAAGTTATCCACAGAACACACCAGGCTGGTGAGATGTAGGGGTTAAGAATAGGTACTGCTTTTGCAGAGATCTGAGTTTGGGTCCCAGCTCCCACACCAGGTCGCTCACAATGATGGAAGTCATCAATGCACAGTGCCCACTAAAGGTATCAGACCACATGAGATCACCAACCCCAGAGCATATGGAATAGGACAAGTGGGGGTAGAAGGCTGGAGAATAGCAACCATTTAAAAGTATGAAAACCAGCTGCCGTAAGAGCTGAAGGAGCTTAAATATTTAGACAGAAATCAGAATCCAGTTGGTGGCAGTGACAGAGAGAGACTTCCTATTAGAACTGACTAGATATGAACTGCAGAGTGCCTTTCCACCGGGAAGTGAAATAACTTACTGTCATCATGGAAAAACTAAAGCCTGGGATCTGACTTCTTTGTCAGTCTGGTGATGAGTGCTCTGCCAGCCCTGGGGCTGTTTTCCAGGGGCAGGTGTGTGGCAGGGCTTCTGTGGACAGGACAACACAAGCTCCAGATGACTCTCATCCATTTCCCTCCTAGAACCAGTTATACTATACATCAGCTAGAAAATGCAATTTTCTACTAGTAAAAACTCTAGCACAGGGTTGTAGATGGCACAGCAGTTAAGAGCACTGGCTTTGGCCGGGCGGTGGTGGTGCACACCTTTAATCCCAGCATTCGGGCAAGGCCAGGTAGATCTCTGTGAGTTAGAGCCCAGCCTGGTCTACAGAGCAAGATCCAGGACAGGCACCAAAACTACACAGAGAAACCCTGTCTCAAAAACAAAACAAAACAAAACAAGAGCACTGGCTTCTCTGTCAGAAGACCTGGGATCAGGTCCCAGCACCCACGTGGAGACTAACAACCATCTGTAACTCCAGTTTCAGGGTATCCAATGCCTTCTTCTGGCATCCAAGGGCACTGCACACACATGGTGCACAGACATACAGGCAAATACTCATACACATAAAATAAAAATAAATCTTTAAAAAATGCTATCTCATACAAACATTCCTACCTCTTGCCCCCACCTCCACCTGACTGGGGCTACATGCAGAAGGAAAGAAGAGAACATGGGAATTACCCACAAAGTGTGGGCAAAGGCATATCAGAAAACTTGCTTATGGCCCAATGTCAAACACCTATGGATTCATATCCTAATTTATTTTCTACATTTCAGAACTGTGGCTATAATGTCCATGACTATTTAAAGTGTTGGTTTTTGTTTCCCATTCTGCCCAAGTCTAGAGAGTCTCTATTGAACACATTTTAAATTGAATCTATAAATACTGGGTTAAAACACGCTGCCACTATTTGCCCTAACGATCCCCACAGAGCACTGTGAGGCAACTGTGAGTTAACCTGACCTCAACTCTCACCTGGGAAGGTGTCAGAAGCACCTGGTCTTTTCTAACACATGAACTTCACCTCTCCACCCAGGGCCTCCCCCACTGCTCTGTAGCTTCTCCTTCTGCTTTTCTGTCTTTCACTTCCCCCAGCCATGCCTATTGCTCGTAAATGTTTATTATAGGCAGTTATGGTAATAAAGCTAACACAGCTGCGGACCCATGGCCTGGAAACACAATGGGCATTTCCTACTTGCAGGCTGCTATTAACTTTTCGGTTGTCTGCAGAGAACTGCTTAAATGTATTGTTTCCTGGGCTTAGTCCACAGAACAGAACGGCACTGCAGAGAGTACACTGATGAGCTTCTAGCTGCAACAGTGGAGTGGGCATCAGAACTCATCATGACCAGCAGCAGGGTGGGGAGAGAATGTCTGCCATCACTTGAAGGTATCCCACAGAAATTGAGTGTTCCATAAGCCTTAGAGAAAAGGTAAACAATGCTTCCCTCCTACAACGGCCCTCCCCAGGACAACTGGTCTTGAAGCTGTGCTTTGCTGCAACAGTCTCTTTATGCAAGAACCAGAGTAAGTCCGTGCATTCATTAAAGGCATTTAGTAAATTGTTTTTTCTTCCTCTCTCTAGCTGATGGTGCTGTCACTTTCTCTGTCTAATTTCCCAAAACAGAAGCAAAAGGTAGTTTCTTGCTGAAACTCTAAATGCATATGGACCTGCTTCCATCAGGTCTATATGAGGCAACAAAACACTTACAAAAGGTCATGGTGTTCAAGCCAGACAAAATAACACCAAAAAGCACTGCAAATAAAAGGCTCACCTGTCCTGCCCAGCCTCATGTCCCAACACTAAAAAACCCAGGGCCCATGGCGCCCCAAATGTTTCAGTGTCTTACATTGCTTTATGATGTCTTCCTGTGACTAGTTGGCCTTAAAAACTCCTACTTATCCATCAAATGGCAGCTCAAACACTACCCCTTCCTGGGAAAGCCTAAATCACGGTTCCTAAACAGGGGCTCCTTTTCTTTATCGTCTCACTTTCCTGCAGCTGTGTGCCCTGCTAAAGCATCACACCTATGACACCATTACTCTGGCTGGCTGGCTGGCTGCTTGTCCAATGAGAGAGCACCAAAACTCTGTAACCCCACATCACCTGCAGCACAGGCAGGTACCTCAGCATGAAGGAACACCCTAGGCCTGAATACAAGGACAATGCCCACCACTCCAGTCTCTTCCATCTTGTCTAGTTGAAAATATCATCATGACTGCCTAAGGTGTTTAGTCCCTTCAGCGGTCTTCCCATTTCTGGTCTCCCTTCTCTTGGCCCACTCCCTATGTACTCCTATCACTGTAATATTACTGACGCACAACTTTAATTAAATGTACCAAGCTGTGTGGCTGTTGAAGAAAAGGCTGAGATGCTGAAAATCACCTTTCTCCGAGCTCAATGGACTCAAATCCAATTGAACAAAAAAAATTACATAATTAGCACATAACTTATCAGGTGTTATCAGGGCACACCCAAATTATGCTGTTCCCTCTGCCTGGCATGTCCTTCACTCTTAAATGGTCAATTCACAGTTGAGTCCACGAAAGACACTTTTCTAATCTGCCCACTCAGTAGCACTCTCTGCTTCCTCTATATTCTAGATGTCCCATTGTGTTTGACCTGTAGTTATTTGTACCTATTCACCACACCACTTACAAGACAGAATCCATCTACGAGGAAGGGTAATACAGCACACTGTTTTGCCAGGTACCTCACAGTGCTGGACAAGAAAGAATTACAATTAATCTGATTAGAAGCATCAGGAGTCTCCTTGAGTGCTAACCCATATTAATAATACCAATAGGGCAATGCATGCAATTCAGTACTGAAATTTTTCCACACCAGGCACAGAAATAGGAAAAAAATTTTGTTTGGTTTGATAATGGCAGGCATATGGGGAGAATCTCCTCACCAGATGTGAAAGGTGTGTACAAACAATGAAATGGATCTCAACTGCAAAAAATGCAGCCAAGGGCAACTCCTTAGTGCTATAAACCAGGCAACCAGCCCCTGTGGACAAATACAAAAGAGCCTGCAGGGCAAATACTGCATGGTGTTTCCATAATGGGGGGCTGGCAGCATGTCAATGTTTAACTAAGTAAAAAATGCTCATGACTTCTAAAAATTAAATTGTATGGAACAAGATACTGGTACAAGATAATATTTCCATAAATGGATCACTAAAGAGGTTCTCTGATCTCTCAAAGAGCCCATCTTCCCATGCTATAAAATGCATACTGAATTTCCTACAACAGGGCCACTGTAAGATATCACTGCCAAGCCTAGTCGTGCATATCTTTAATCACTGCACTCAGGAGGCAGACAAGCCGACCTCTTTAAGCTTGAAGCCAGCTGGTCCACATTTCAAGTTCCCGGCCAGCCAGGGCTACATAGTGAAACCCTGCCTAAAATTACTTGCTTGCATACATACATACATACACTCACACATACTAAAAAGGTGAGACTGCCCTTCCTCACCAAGCCTAGCTCCGACCCTCGGTTTTTTATTTCATTTTCTATCTGTTCTGCCTCATCCACTCCTTCAGCATGATTATTCTAGTTAGGAGGCAAGCCTTTGAGCTCAGGATGAGCAGAGAGCAACTTAACTAAGAACCGAAGACTGAGCATTTCATGATTACAAATGGAAAAATAAAATCCAGCTTCACAATTTGATAAAATCAAAAACAATGCTTGAGGCTCAAAACTATGCCACTGTTAAAGAAAATGCTGTGCTGTAATATTTAGCCAACCCTAATTGGTTTTAATTAAGTCAGATGGCTGATAGTATTTTTTATTTTGGCTTAATTGTTGAGGCCAAGAACCATGTCTCATCAACTAATTTTGTAGAGTTCTCAGCAAGCACTCTGCTTACAATGGCTTCTAGTCTATTAAGACAACTAGCATGTACGTGTTCATGTTAGATTCAAGTTTAGGTGTTGGCTCTCTCTGTTAAGATATCAGACAAGTTACTCAAATCTGAGTTCTCTCTCCCCTGTAAATGGATGTAACAGTCCTATCCCCCTACACATCCACAAATGAGCAAGAACATATATAAAAGTGCTTCACAGAACCATGAAACACAATACAAGGTGCAAATCTTGAGATAAGCTTTCTTCAGGAGCAAGCCCCTCACTATGTATCTGAGCACAGTTGTAGGTATTTCCCAGGAAAGTTTATGTTTGGCTATAAACTGTAAATAGCTCCTAAGGGGTAGGAGGGAAAAAAGAAAAGTCAGGCAAGACTGGGAGAGGGGATAAGCAAACAGTCAAGGAAAAGCTTTGGTAGTAAAGTAACAGGAGAGAGAACAAGTCTTAGCGGTGACTATCAAACTCTACCTCTATCTCCCCCATATTCCTGGCCAAGTCACCTCATCTTTCTAAGCTCCAACTTCTTCAGATAATGATCTGTTAGGGTCCTTTATGTATCCAATTAGACTGTCTATACACACTGTATTCATGTTACAGAGTACGGTGCCAATACATACCAAGTAATAAGTTAAACAGCTATTGAGAAATTAGACATATACCTGGTGAAAACAGATGACACCTGTGTAAGAGGAAGAGAATACCCAGACAGTTCTGGATCAAATCTATAAATCACACCGGGAGACAGTTTTGACCAGACCACTGAGGGCTGCAGAGAGAGAAACACAGTCAAAATCCCAAGTCACAAAAGCACCAGCCACATCGGCTCCTGCACGTGTACAACAGGCATGAAACTATACCAAGAGGGGGATGTTAATGTCTATAGGTGATTCTCTGTTCCAGACTCAACTTTCTAAACTTTCATAGACACAACAAAAGCTGGGACCCACAGCAAAGGCTGTGATTTGGCATGCCAATGATAGATGGCATCAGCAATCATGCAGTTATCTGGGTGCTGTCTTCCTGTTTCTCACTGGAAGTGTTTATTTGCAGTGGATCTGGGGGCTAGCATTACTAACTTCACCCTGCTCAGGAACCACGACGAAGGTGCTCCAGAAACCAGGAAAGGAGGAAATAAATTCCCTTCCTGAGTCTAAGGTACCAAATAACTGAGGAAGGGAGGAAGAATGGATTACTCCAGGGAAGGCAAGGTGCTAGTTCAAGAATTTAAAAGTGTGAGGAGGGATGGCAGGGCAATAGGAGGGTGGTCGAAATACATTATACGTATTATGAAATGTCACAATATACATAAAAAATTTAAACTAAGCTTCAAACAAGTTCAAGTTCCCCCATGCAACTAGCAAGGCTTGAGTTCTGTTGGGATTCACACAACAGGAAGGTGTATGGTCAGAACACCACAGGGCCTGTTATTGTCAAGGTCTTCCCTAAGATCTGGCAGAGATCGTCTAGGAGGGAGGCATCATGCCTCAGTGCTTTTCAAGTGGGAAAAGATGTCCCCCCAGAAGGGTGCTTGCTTTCCCTTTGATGGAAGAACTGATGCCCCTTTATCCCAAGAACCTTTCAAACTACTGAAGTGGACTTAAAAGCATCTCTATGAAATTTTGGGCTGAAGATTTGGAAGATGCTGTCAAAGGTACAAATAACTGAAAAAGGCAAGACAATGAATGCTACCTGCACACACGTGATCTACCTGACAGCTCTGCTCCTTTCTCCCACTTAAGTTCATGAACTATAAATTACTGGCTTGGAGAGGGGGATCTCAGAATCTATCCCATTCAGCCAAGAGAACAACACTTTCTACGATGGCTCATGGACTGGTCCCTGAACCTTCTGCAATAAGCACAGACAATCTGAGCAAGGGTGAAGGTGAAGAGCCCGGGTCTCACTGGACGTTTGAGTAATGGAGGCAGGACCCACCACAGATCACTCACATACACCATTTAAGTTTAGCTGAATTTACTGTGACTCCATTTCCAGTTAACCAGCAACAAATATTAAGCCTGGAAATTCATAAATAAAATCAGACACTATTTTTTCAGTACCCATTTACCTAGCATACCTGTATGAAGCACACCTGTGACTTCACAGTCCCAGAGACCTTAGACGACACCCAAATATTTAGTATCCATGACTGAACGTCTCTCATTTTACACATGTACAAAACTGTACTCAAAACAGCTATTTATGGAAATAAAAACTGAAAGGGATGAGACTGACATCATCAACTCAATTTCAGTTTCATAAGTCAATCCAAACAATATTTAATGCCAAGTAACCTTTAAGAATACAAGATAAAATACACAACAGTTGAAATGTTGCAGTGGGGTAAGGGTGAGTGTGCTTCTAATTTCTCATTCTGAATCCACATGGGTGCTGACAGGCAGTAATTCAAAATTATCCAAAGTCTTACTCAATGGTTACAACCAACTAGCACTAAAAGCAACTTCCAAAAGTGGACTAAAATATTTTACACGCCAAAAATAACTCACCTGCTGAGTGTGGTGGCACACACCTTTAATCCTAGCACTGGGAGACAGAGGAAGGTGTATCTCTGTGAGTTAGAACCAGCCTGGTCTAAACAGTGAGATACAGGGCAGCCTGGAACTACATAGCTACACAGTGAGACCCCGTCTCAAAAACAAAAACTCATTTCCCTAGGTTTTCGTTACCTTGGGAGTTTTTCAGAAAGCCAATCTCAAAATTCAGATGCATTTTCCAAAATCCACTCTTTGCAACTACAGACCTGAGCGAGACCTTCCTGAATGGCAGGAAACGGGGACAGTGGATAAATTCAGGTGTCCAGGTCAAGGTGACTCTGTTACTTCCTGTCTACCCGACCTTGGCATCTCATTTATTCCATCAGCAAGGTAGGAGTAACAGAAACACTCTTGAAGGTAAACAAGGGTTTGGCAGCAAGTGGTCCTGTATAAAGTGTTCTCTTTCTTTCTCCCCATGCTATCAGGTCACCCAAATCATCTTCACAATGCCTTTTCCTCCTGAAACCCTTCTGTTGTTTGGTAAGATTGAATCTCTCTTTCCTTAGCTTCAGCATGAATTTTATATTCTAGTTACTGGAGGCAGGGTCCTATTTCTCTCCAAAGCTCCACCTGCCTCAGGACAGACCACAGCATCTGTGTATAGCAGGCAAGCAACCCTTCTTTCATCCCCTTCCAATGCTTGTAAACAATAATATCCTCCCAATCAGCAAAACTTTGACCTGGAGACAGAGTCCCATGTAACCAGTACATGAAAGCACCGCTCATGCCTCACCAAGTATTCTCTTGAGACTCGAACAAAAACTGTTGTTGGAGGAACAAGGAAGAAAGGAGATGGATGCTTATTCTGTTTGTTTGTGGTTTGTTGTTGTTGTTTTGGTTTAAACAAAATCCTTCCACCTTAAGCTTGTTTTCATCACCTCACTGAAACAGCCTATGGTGCATTTCATAAAAATTCAGGGGCAAGCTTTCTGCATATGTCAAATCTAACCCAGTCATGACTTGCCCATCTGTTGATTTGACTGTAATGCTAAGATTCTCAAGCAGCAATATGCTTGCTTAACTGGCCCTGCATTTATTTATGTAAAATAAATTCTTTTAACATTACAGTGAGATGCAAATCCTCCTGGCTTTGGTGCCTCCAACTTTTCCCAGCAGTGAGAAGGCTAAGCCATGTTACCAACCCTACCAACATGATGCCTCTGTTATTTGAGGGAGCAGAACTTTTCTAAAGAAAAATGGCCAAAATGAGACTAATGCTTTCTCATTTTCTATAAAATACATTTTTCCTTTGTTCTTAATGTTCCACCTTCTGAAATTAAAATCTAGTATTAAAAAAACTGCAGGGGTTTTTTTGTTTTTGTTTTTGAGAAAGAACTTAAAAGTCTGGTGAGTAGGAAGGAGAGGATCTGGAAGGGCTTGGAAGAGGGGAAGACTATGATCAAAATATATTTAAACTTAAAAATTGTTTTAAATAATTACAAAAACACAGAGAACACTTTATTTGCACAATCGTATTTCTATTCTTTGACTTATTTTTAAGCAAACTCCAAAAATAAATGCTGGGACTTGCAGTATTGTACTAACTTAATGTGGCTTTTCTGAGTCTGATTTGTTTCATTCCTTAACAGCAAGGCCTTTCAAAAGAGCACACAAACTACACCCAGTGTGCTTCTCATTCTAAGCACATCTCAACGAACGAGAAACCTAATCAGTCCTCTAACTCAGAGAAAAACACTGAGCAGAGTGAGGTCATATCCCAAACTTTTATCCATTATACTTCTTTTGGGATCAGGATTTTCCAAGTAAAAGTACTTTTATGAACTTATACAATTTACCATATCATAATTTACCATATCTTGAACTAATTTCTCTCCCCAAATAAGACACAAGAGCGGACCAGCTAACTCAGATACAATGCCTCTTGGTCACGGGGGAGAGAGTATAATGAACTTAATTGTTTTATATATCCTGAGGCATAAAAGAAAAACTCTGTGTGCGTGTGTGTCAGAGAGAGTGAGAGAGGCAGACAACTTGGTATCCAAATAGCAAGGCTTAAGAACAGCAGATCTTGACTTGAAGGGAGAACTGACCGATTTAAGCCACCACTGCCAAACAAGGGCGAGATCTCCCTCCTCAATCACCACCTCAAAACCACTTAACTTTGTTCGTCTCGCTTCCTGGCAGTCGTGGGGCTAATACCAGGGCCATTTCCATAAGTGGCTTCTAGCAAAACGCATCCTAAGTTGCACTTAGGAGGCGGAGAGCGCGTTGGCGCTGCCCCGAGTCCCGAGGGGCGGCAGCCGCGCGCTTCTGCAGCAGCCGCTGCTCAGCCACACCTCGCATCTCTTCACAGCGTTTCTCCAAACTTCGGGATCCGAAAAACGACCCCGTACCGT
>CABHPQ010142701.1:0-39592 GCA_902168405.1 Peromyscus aztecus
CTTTCTGCTCTTACATAGGACCTAGGTTCAATTCCCAGCTTGGTTAGCAGTTAAACGAGCTTTCTGCTCTTACATAGGACCTAGGCTCAGTTCCCAGCACCCACATGGCAGCTCACAACCACTGATATCCAATGTAGTCTTCTGGCCACCTTAAATAATTGCATGCATGTGGTGCATAGATGTATATGCAGGCAAGACATTCATTCACATAAAATAAGTCTTTAATAATCAGCCTTTAAGCCAGGTGTGGTGATGCACGCCTTTAATCCCAGAGGCAAAGGCAGAGGGATCTCTGAGTTTGAGGCCAGCCTGGTCTATAGAGCAAGTTCCAGGACAGCCAGGGGTTCCTAGAGAAACCCTGTCTTGGAAACCCCCCCCCAAAAAAAAAATCAGAAGAAAACTCAGCATTCAAAAATAGTAAATGCTAAATGCACCCTCCTGTTTTTGAAAGTCATGATAGTACTGCTATAGCATAGTCACAGTTACACCCTCCGTTCTGTGTAACTCTTTCCTAAAGTTACCAAGACGAGGCTGTGTTTTTAATCACTGTCGTGTTTAACAGGTTTTCATTAATAAATCATGTAGAATTATCTTGACATTTCGGATTTTTCATTCTGAATTTTTAAGCTACTTCTCTTTTTCCTCTGTAGGTTAATGGTACTGATGCAGATTATGAATATGAGGAAATCACACTTGAAAGGGTAAAAACTATTATCTTAATCTGTTGTTTGAACTTTTAAATATATTGTTCAATCATAGAATACAAGGGGGAAATGTTCTTCAAAACCAGAAAAATAAAATGTTTTTAAGATCACAGGTCATAAAATTAGCCGTGGCATTTTCAGAATGTTTATTTTCTTTAATATCCTTTAAATTTTTGTAGATTTACAGAAAAGGCATAAGGATAGTACAGAGAATTCCAGTTACTTTGCGCTCCGCTTCCATTATTGTTAACATCTGCCTTTGTTACAGTGTATTTGTTTCCACTAATGAGTCATTATATGTACGTTCATTATTATTAACTGAAGTCTACACTTCTTATTCCTTAGTTTTTATGGTTCCCCCCCCCCCCCCAGGAAACTACCCTTCATTTAGTTATCTCCTTTGGGTGCTCTAGACTATGGTAGTTTGTCGGATTTTTCTTTGTAATTGTCTCTAAGAAAGTAGCACGCTGTTTGGGCAGCGGCACGCCTGTATTCCCAGCACTTAAGAGGTGGTGACAGGAGTTCAAGGCCAGCCTTATGCATAGCAAATTCAAAGCAGCTTGAGCTTTGAGACTTTGTCTCAGATATACCTACCTACCTACATACATACATTCTTAATTGTGAGGATGAGAGTATGTGCGGGCATAATCAGTTTATGCTGTGTTTAGAAAGGCTGCCCTTGTCTGGCAGGCACTTCCAGGGAATTTAATGTTCTACACAAGTAACTCTCCACAGTAACAAAATGTCTGCATTTTAAAAACTGAAATCTTAGATTTACATTTTGTTGTGTTTGAAGCCAGAATGGATGCCCTGGAAAATAAAACTGAAAGTGTCTTTGAATATGTAGTAGATCTTCATTGTCTGCTACTTAATTTCACGCCACCTACTTAAATTAGGCAGGTAGCTCAGTAACACTCAAGTAAGCTCAGCATTAATCTATAACATTTATTTTAATGTGGCATTTTATGACATCTCTTGCTGTTTGATTTATAATCCTCTCCATGCCTTTTAAATTTATCATATTTAGTTTAGGACTGTATATTTTTCACTGCTTGAAAAACTTGAATACTTAAATTTGTTGGCAGCTTTTCACAATCTTTTAGTAGTGTTGACATCCTACTAACTCTTTAAGGAATATAAACTGAAAAAGTTTAATTATATTGGAATTTTAGGACAAGTAGTGGGAAATTAGTTAAGTTCTTAAATATGAATAGTTAAAGTAACAAGTCAGATATATCCATTTATTTGAGTTGCTAGAAAGCTACATGCAGAAAATTCTTGAGAAAATAGACATTTTTTTTATGTACCTTTTCTTAGGTCAAAGAAATACCATTTCTCTTTATAGACTTTTAATGGCAGTAGGACCCCTTTTGTGTGCAAATAGTCCTCAGAAATTTGGTTTTCTTGTTTGTAAGATAAGCAAAAAGGTAAAGTGGTAGTTGGCAAAGTCTACTTGCCATAAGAAAAGTTCACCAATATTAAGTTCTCAGATTGGGCTTCAGTACTAAAAAAATGCCGTGGTATTTGGGTACATTGGTTAAACGTCTCAGAGAGTAATGGTTGCTGTTACTTATCAGCGCCAGTTTGTTGGTTTTTAAATAAACAGCTGGCAAAGTGGTCAGAAGAAAAGCAACCACCTCCACCCACCCTTTTTTAAAAGATGAAATGATGTTTGTCCTCAAAAGTAAAGGCAGTACCCAGGCATCGTGGCATCTGTATTCCCAGCTCAGAAGGCCAAGGCAAGGATTGCATCATGTTTGATGTTAGTCTAGGCTACATAGGATGACCTTTCTCAAATACATTAATTAATTAATTAACTAGTTAATTAATGAAGTGAAGAGATCACGTGCTTTGTCTCTTGGAAGAGATTTGCCCTATCAAACTTGAATGAGATGCCTTTTAAAAGAAATTTGTTTTGTCACCTCTCTGAATAGAGAGTAATTCACAGACAAATTACACATACTTGTAAATAAAGAACTTCAAACTAGGCTTCTGAAGAACTTGGTACATTTTCTTTAGCATCACCTACTGAGCAATAATACCTCTGAAGAAGTTTTTCCTTATATGAAGAACATGTCTATTTAATTTAGACTCTTTCTCTTACCTGTGCATATTCCTTTTTGTGTTATAGTTCCTAGTTTAGTACAGTGTCTAGAGCCTAAATGCTTAGATCTCTGAAATTTTTCCCTCTGTCCTTAGGGAAATTCAGGACTTGGTTTCAGCATTGCAGGAGGTACAGACAACCCACACATTGGAGATGACTCAAGTATTTTCATCACCAAAATTATCACAGGAGGAGCAGCTGCCCAGGATGGAAGATTGCGGTATGTCTTAAACTTAATGTTGTGATGTTACAAAAGACATGAACTAACACAAAGAAGAAACAGCATAGTAACTAAATGTAGGTAGATGCTCAAGCCCATTTCAATGACCAACTCTCAGGTAATTTTACTCATTGTATTGTTTCCTACTTTAGGAATTCAGTTTTATCTTAGGTATTATAATACTTTGAGTAATGCATTTTGGTTTTTGTGGGTTTTTGGGGGGGGTTGTTTGTTTGTTTGTTTTGGTTTTCCGAGACAGGGTTTCTCTGTGTAGCTTTGTGCTTTTCCTGGAACTCACTTGGTAGCCCAGGCTGGCCTCTAACTCACAGAGATTCGCCTGGCTCTGCCTCCCGAGTGCTGGGATTAAAGGCGTGCGCCACCAACGCCCGGCCCATTTCTCTTATTTTTAATTACAGCTCTGTCACTCATTAATGACCTTGAGAGCACTATATTAAAATTCATCATGCCTCATGGGTAAAAATTATATATACATATAACTGGTACAAGTAGTTTTAAGAATTAAAACACCAAGGAAGTGCCTAGCATGTGGTCAGTGCCAAATGTTTGCTATTTTCATCAAATATCTTTGTCTGTACAGAAGTATACAAATAATATTTTTAAATAATCTGTTTTCAATTTTTCTTTCCTCCCTTTGCTGGCTCTTGAGAAATTTATACATTGAAATTTAACATGTAGCTTCTTCATGTATAGTTTTGGAATAAATAATTATTTTAATAAAATGAAATTAAAATTTGGTGAAATAGAACATTGGTACTTACTGTTTTAATATTTTGTTTTTCTCAGAGTAAATGACTGCATACTGAGAGTAAATGAAGCGGATGTTCGAGATGTAACCCATAGCAAAGCAGTCGAGGCATTGAAAGAAGCTGGATCTATTGTGCGATTGTACGTGAAAAGACGGAAGCCAGCATCAGAGAAAATCATGGAAATAAAGCTCATTAAAGGTCCTAAAGGTAAATTGTCAATCAGAGTAAGACAGTGTAAGAAACACGAGTTAAACATTCTTCTATGTTGAAGGTTATCGTACTTTTAGTCTTCTACAGAATCTCAGTAGATTCATAGCATTTTAGAGTGGCTGCACCCCTCCCAAGGGGCAGTATTTGAAAAGGTCATGTGTTAGTTTCCATGTACTGTTGTGTTTTTAAATTAATTTAAATTTAGGAGTAAGTTCTTTGTGATGGTGTATGTATGTGGTGTTTGTGTGCATACCCAGAAGGTGATAACGCCCGTCTTCTCTGTCACTCTCCACCTTACCTTTTTAGAGAGGCTCTCTTGCTATTTAATAGCCTACCTTTAATAGCTTTAAAAAGTAGGGAACAGAATCTCTACTTACTTGAAAATTTTTATTTACATTTATTTATGTGATGGGGAAGGAGGAGCTTGCCCTGGTGTGTATATGGAAGTCAGGACAGTTTGCAGGAGTTAGCGCTCTCTTTCCTTCATGTGGATCCCTAAGGTCAAAGGTCAGCTTAGGTTGTCAGTCTCAGTGGCAGGACCTTTACCAGTTGATCATCTCACCAGCCCTCCACTTAACGTATACGTAGATTTGTTTGTGTCTGTTTTCAGTGTCATTTGTTAAACTCTCACTATTAAAAGAAGTACTTGTCTCTTGAAGTCGTGTGTAGTGTTTATATTAACTTTTGATTTTAAAGGAAGATAGTATGGGGCTGGAGAGATGGCTCAGCACTGGCTGCTCTTCCCGAGGTTCTTAGTTCAATTCCCAGCAACCACATGATGGCTCACAGCCTTCTGTAATAAGATCTAGTGCCCTCTTCTGGCGTGCAGGAACACATCAGGCAGAAAGAACACTCTATACATAATATATAAATAAATAAATACATACATACATACATACATACATAAATCTTTATTTTAAAAAAAGATAGTATGGTGTGGATCATGGCGGTCACCTCTGTATCGAGGACTGGTAAGGTGATTTCTGAATTCTGAAGACATTGATGGGATTGAGGTTAAGTGGAAATAGTAATTCTAGCACTTGGCCCCTAGAGGACATAGTATTCCAGCAATGAAAACTATGGAGAATTGGGTATTGAAGATGGGATTTTGGAACTGCAAAAGTTGTTATTTTAAGTTGTCAATTCAAGACTGTTTAGGAGGGGAAAGTGTCCACATTTGTAAAGCCTGGTGTTCTACTTAGTACAAAGAAAAAAATATTTCCCCTCACTTGTTTTAATATTGAGAAAATATTAAAGTGTTAGTAAACAATGTAACTACAGTAGAAACAAAAGGAGACCATAATGTTACATTTCTGTTGATTCTGAAGTCCACTTACAGAAAGACTTTTAAGAAATCCAAAGAAAAAGGAATATTTGTAACTATTAGAATCCCTGCATTTATACCTAAGGTTCTTAAAAAATTTTAGATTTATTTTATCTGTATGACTGTTTTGCTTGCTTAAATGTTAGTGACTGGTGGTCACAGGCCAGAAGAGGGTGTTGGGTCACTGTAACTGGAGTTACAGGAGCTGTTGTGTGGGTGCACTCTGTCCTCTGTAAGCGCTGCCAGCGCTCGCGTTCACCACTGACCACCTCTCCAGTCTACACTTAAAATCTGAAAAGCAGATAACGAAAGAAATCATTTTCCATTTTTTTTGTTGTTGTTGTTGGTTTTTTTTGTTTGTTTGTTTTTCGAGACAGGGTTTCTCTGTGTAGTTTTGGTGCCTGTCCTGGCTCTCGCTCTGTAGCCCAGGCTGGCCTCGAACTCACAGAGATCCGCCTGGCTCTGCCTCCTGAGTGCTGGGATTAAAGGCGTGAGCCACCATCGCCCGGCTAGAAATCATTTTCTATGTGATGGAATGATCACTTCTGATTGTCATCCCTTTTCCCCTGGGCTTTAATTCACCTTATTGATGTGACTCTAAACAAGTGCATTCCAACCAGGTCTTGGGTTCAGCATTGCTGGAGGTGTTGGAAATCAGCATATTCCTGGTGATAACAGCATCTATGTAACCAAAATAATTGAAGGAGGTGCAGCACACAAGGATGGCAAGCTTCAGATTGGAGATAAGCTCCTAGCAGTGAGTATAAATACTGTTCTAAAAGTCATTCTCCTGTCTCAAAACTGCTGTCTGCATACTGAAACCGTGAAGAGCTGCCGGAGTGGACTCTAGCCTGCAGTGGTCCCTGCATTGTTGCTTTTTCCTACGAGCCCACTCTGGTTTTGATTCTTCCCCCCTCCATCTTCCCCACTTCCTCTCTCCCACCTCTCTTTCCTAGCTAAAGAGTTCGAGTCCTGAAATGCACAGACTTGTTAAATCACGAAGTTTACAGTGCAGTGTTACCGTGGTCGTGTGTGACCCTCTTATTATAACTCGTCCATTTATAACACAGTGAAAACCAATGAAGTCGGTACTCATCCCCAAAACTAGAACACCAATAATTTTGTGTATCTTTTCTTTTTTCTACTTACAAATTGTTTAAACAGGGTCTGGAGAGAGAGCTCAGTTGTTGAGAATGTTTATTGCTCTTTCCTAGGACCCAGGTTTAGTTCCCAGCTCCCCCACGGTGCCTCTAGTTAGACAGAATCTGATGCCACCTTCTCACCTCCATGAACACCAGGCATGCACATGTGCACACACACTAATACATGAATACAAAACATATAAAATAATAAGAATGTTTAGTCACATACATATGTCTAAATATTTAGCTTATTATTTGGAAACTTTCTTGAGGGTGTTGGACTATATGTAGTTTTCTCATACTTTTTTCGGTCAGTGTGGTGATACTGTGATGTATCCATATCATTTCCTAGAGCTAAAATCCTTTCATACAAATTTAACTGTGACTCTATCATAGTTTATCCAGTGTTTATCAATGCTGCAATGAAACACCATGAGGGGAGGAAAAGGTTTATTTGGCTTACACTACCATCACCAAAGGAAGTCAGGACAGGAACTCAAACAGGGCAGGAACCTGGAGGCAGGAGCTGATGGCCGTGGAGGGGTGCTGCTTACTGGTTTGCTTTCCATGGCTTGCTCAGCCTGCTTTCTTATAGAACTCAGTACCACCAGCCCAGGGGTAGTACCACCCACCATGGGCTGGGTCCTCCGCCATCAGTCACTAACTAAGAAAATACCTTACAGCTGGATCTTATGAAAGCATTTTCTCAATTGAGTTTCCCTCCTTCCAGATGACTCTAGCAGTGTCAAGTTGACACAAAACCAGCCAGCACAACATGTCAGACATGTGTGGGTGACATCAGCCATGCCTAACCCTAGTCAAAATAGACTGAGAGAATGGTAACGGTTAGGAGACAGAATGAGGGCAAAAATAGCCAGGGCAGTGTACGATCAAGCCTAGTGACGTGAGGACCCAGATAAATTTGTGAAGCCGTAAAATGGGTGTAGTAGAGTGGTAATAATGTCATTTCCACTTGGAGTGTTATAAATAATTATGGCAGGAAGAATTGCTGTGTACTTGTATACAAAGTTTCATTGACTAGTAAGTATGGGTTTTATTGACTCATTGGGTATTCTGTTAGTAACATTACTAAGCCACAAAGCTACCACCCTACTGTTTTCTAGACACTTGTAACTTTTTCAACCTTAGCACTTGGCGGTAGGCAAAGGGAAGGAGCGGGACTCCCTGCTCTCACTTCTTGTCCTATAGTGGAATTGCCAGTCTTTCCCTAAGCAGTAGTACAAGCAGTAGTTCCACCACAAGTACACACTTGCCAATATAAACAGCCTCGCAGATCCACTCAGTTTTTCTCATCTCGTACTTATTTTTTATTCTATATGTGTATGTGTGAGTACAGGTGCAGCTCTGGATTCCCTTTCCCCTTCTTTGAGGCAGGGTCTGCCCTTGTTTCTGTTGCTGTGCTGCATACCCCAGGCTAGCTTCCCGCTGAGTCCCCTGTGTCTGTCTGCCTCCGTCATTAGCAGTGTTGGTATCGCAGATGTATAGCACCACAGCTGATTGTTTTTTGAGCCCAGGGATCTAACTCAGGCTGTCAGGATTGTGCAACTAGTTCTTTTACCCGCTTAGCCATCTCTCCAGCCCTCAATTTTATTTTTTATTGCTTTCTTTTATTGTTTGTCCAGAACCAGTACTGTTGGCATGAAGCCAATAACCTGTGTTGATTTTCAAAAGCAACAGGATTACATTCTATCTAAATAAACTTTAATGAAGCCTTTATTCTCACAGTTACACTGAACTTACGCAATTTTTGAAGCCTCATTTTTAATTGACATAACCTGGTGCGTGACACACCATCATTCTCCAAACACTTTTTGTATTTCGCATAATTAGCCTCTAATTTGATATTTTTCTTTATCTCACTATCACTGGTTCTCTCTCTCTCCTTTCTTACAAACATGAAGATGTGCATTCTGTGTTTTGTTAGTGCTTACTCCCAAGGTCATTGTTTAACTGTAAATCAAGACTCTTTGATAAATGTCAGATAACTTTGCTCAAGTCTAAACTTTGAGATCATCTTCTTTCCTACTGCACATTGAATGCCTCAGTGTATCTTGTCAGCTCTTACGTTCCATATCTAACACTAAATAAGAAAAGAAGAAAACAACATTTCGTGACAGAATGTCAGGGTATTTGTGCATAGTTGGACAAATTGGGCAGTACTTAATAGTAATAGCTTACTTTAGTTTGTGGGGGGTTTTGGTTTGGTTTTTTGTTTGTTTGGTTGGTTGGTTGGTTGGTTTTTGTTTTGGTTTGTTTTGGTTTTTTGAGACAGGGTTTCTCTGTGTAGTTTTGGTGCCTGTCCTGGATCTCGCTCTGTAGACCAGGCTGGTCTTGAACTCACAGAGATCCGCCTGCCTCTGCCTTGTGAGTGCTGGGATTAAAGGCGTGCACCACCACCACCACCCAGCTTTAGTTTGTCTTTTAACCCTGTCTCTCCCTAAAAGAATTTACTACATCCCTAAATGTCTTCTGAGTGAGAGAAAGTTGAGGCTGTGGAAAAGGAGCTAGAATTAAAATGTCTATTTCTTAAACATATGTAAACAATTTCCTTGTATCACAGAATGATTGGCATTTTTCTTTCCACACATCTTTGTTTTCCTTAAATTACTTTCTCATATCCCGTATCTTTTGGGTAATTATTTTCAACTAAAAATCAGAAAGCATAAGGAAATGTCTTCAAATATTATCTCTTGGTATTTTCTTGTAGGTGAATAGTGTATGTTTAGAAGAAGTTACTCATGAAGAAGCAGTAACTGCCTTAAAGAATACATCTGATTTTGTTTATTTGAAAGTGGCAAAACCAACAAGTATGTATATAAATGATGGCTATGCACCACCTGACATCACTAACTGTAAGTGTGTTAGCTTAAGGCTGCCTAAATTTGTCTTATTTTCACAAATATGTCCTTTATAATGTTACCAGTATACTGTAATAAAAAAGAGTAGACATCATAAAAATACTATATATTGTTAAGGAGGTGGGAGATAGGAGGATCGGGATTGTAAAAATAACTTAAGGCCAATCCGTGACTGTCTCAAAAGGAAAGAAGAAAATGGCTGACGAGATGGCTCCAAGTTTGGTTCTCAGTGCCCATATAGGTGGTCCACAACCACCTATAACTCCAGCTCCAGGGATCTAGTGCCCTCTTCTGTCCTCCTCAGGCCCCTGAACATGTGTCTGCAAACACATATGCACATAATTAAAAATAAAATCTTTTTTAAGAACATAAGTATTTTAAGAGAACTATTAATCATTTAATCTGATAGTTTTTTTAAGACTCTATTAAGTCATAATCTTTATAATAAAATTAGTTTTCACCTTGATTTTTAAGCTTTTCTATAAATAACAGTTACTAACGGTATTTTAAATAATGTAGATTCATGTTATATGCTTTAAGCACAGAAATAAACAAGGAGCTTATTCTGTGTATGGGCAAATTAATTCTGATGCTCCTGGTTGGTTCATTGACTATGCTTTGAGAAACACTGACTTTAATATAAATGAATTATTTTCTTAATGATGTTCAGCCTTTCTAATCAACAGATGTATACTTCTTTTTGACAAAGAAAACACCTTGCTACTTATTTATAATTTTTTGTATGTCCTTGATCTTGTGTATAAATTTCACATAGGGACTCTGTATGTGTTTATTTACAACTTAAACTACAATCTGGTTTGTTGTTTCAGGCATCAGTCTCATTTTGAATATTGTCTCTTTAGGACAACCATGTGTACATTTGGGACAGCTCTCCTACAAATTGATAATTGATGTCCTAATTTTGATCAAACATGTATTACAAATAGCCAGGTTACTACCTAGAAAAACATTAAACAGAAAAGTATTTCTATGAAATTAGCCCTTTTGTGATAATGACATGGTATTTTTAAGTGGAAGAGGTAATCCTAGAGAAGAGTAAGTAATGATGACTGTTGTTGGTTATGTAAGTTTGGTGGAATGTTTAGCTGTTTCTTTTTGTTCTCATTTCCCGTCTGTTAATGAACTGAGAGAACATGATGAGAAAATTGTAGTTCACCTTGGGTAGCACAGCTTTGTATTTTATTACTATTCCCCATCTCAGGCAATTGCAGTCATGAATTTTGGGTGTACTTACAAATTATATTTATTAAGTATGTAAAAACATGAATAATTTATTTTGTGGGTTTTTTTAAGCATTTCAATTTATTTTTCATAATTAGTTTTGGCCTTCCTAAGCCCTTGTCAGACCTTGCATTCCACTTACTGCCTATTCCCTGTATTACAGTCATCTTGAGTCTCCCTTACAGATCCTGCTTTATTCGTTGAATTCTTACAAGATCTTTCTTGCAGCATTTATTCACATTGCCGTTCTTAGAGATGACAGAAAGCTGCACTGACTCATGTACAGCCTGGCTTTCTGCTGTCTTGATTCCTTGCTTTCTCTTCTGCCCTCCACTTCAACTTGAGTGTAAGTCCTTCTGATACTTCAGATCTTTTCAGTAATTGTCGGTACCTTCATCACCTTTAACAACTCTAAAGCATTCACAGCCGTCAGTTCAGTCACTTCTCTTACCAGTTCCACCTCATTTGACCTTGGGTGATTTAACTTCATTTCTTTGCCTCCTTATAGCTCTGTTTTCCTCATGGGTTTTTTTGTTGGCTTGTTTTGTTTTTTTGGTTTTTTTGTTTGTTTGTTTGTTTTTCAAGACAGGGTTTCTTCGTGTGGTTTTGGTGCTGTCCTGAAACTCACTCTGTAGCCCAGGCTGGCCTCGAACTCACAGGGATCCGCTTGGCTCTGCCTCCTGAGTGCTGGGATTAAAGGCGTGCGCCACTGCTGCCCGGCTCCTAATGGGTTGTTAAGCTCAGGCTTTACTGTTTGTTGGTGATACTCACATCTGTACACCTCCAGTCCTTTGACTCTTCTTTCCAATGGTGTTTCTCACCATCATTGTTTGTTTTAGACAGAATTGTGCTATATAACCCAGACTGGCCTCAAACTCATGCTTCTCCTGCCTCAGCCTCCTTGGTTCTGATTTGTGTATGTGCCACCATGCCCCAGTTTACATATTTTTCTTGAACATACACCCCATTTCTCTTCGAGTGACATTGCTGTGTTGTAGAGCTCCCAGTGAGTTTAGGGTGGTATGGCCATGGACAAATTCGCAAAGTATGTGAAACACTTTATAGTCTAGGTTTTTGCATCTTCAACTTTTGGGATCATTAGTCTTTATTACTTATACATGATAATGGATATGTATTGAGTTATGCATTAATCATTTTCATACTGATCTTCACTTATTATTTTTCCTGGTGACCAGAAAAGGCAAAAATTTTACATTATCTAAAAGAAATCAGAGTATTTTCTAGGTAATTAATGAGTAATAATCACCTTCGTGTGATTATTGCTTTGACTGTTATCTTTTATGCCATTCAATTAAGCTCTGCATGTTTATGCGTGTGCTTGCACATGTGCATGTAGGTGTACATATGAGACTACTAGTCAGTGTCAGGTGTCTCCTCTCACTTTCTGCCCTGCCTTTTTGAGGGTCTCTCACTGAATCTAGAACTCAAAGATTCATCTAAGCCAGCAGGCCAGTGAGCCCCAGGTATTCACTTCTCACCCGTCCTTCCTGCCCCTACAGCTTTGTTGCAGACCCACACACAGCTGTTCTCTGTGTGGTGGAATCTGAACTCAGGTCCTCATCTTGCACAGCAAGCGTTGTATTGACTGAGCATCTCCCCAGCCTGGACATTTTTACTGATTTGAAGGAGGGCTTGTGAATTCAAGAAATTGCAACTATCTCCACCTAGTTTGGGTTTTGTTTGTTTGCTTGTTTGTTTTTCTTTTTCCTTTTTGGTTTTTTGAGACAGGGTTTCTCTGTAGTTTTGGTGCCTGTCCTGGATCTTGCTCTGTAGCCCAGGCTGGCCTTGAACTCACAAAGATCCACCTGGCTCTGCCTCCCAAGTGCTGGGATTAAAGGCGTGTGCCACCACCACCTGGCTGTTTTACTTTTTTTCTGTTCCTACTTATTTTTGAATTAAATTTTAATATTTTAATTAAATTACTTGAATAATTTTTGAACAATTTTTTGTCTCTATTTTACTTAACAGAAGAGACAACTGAGATATTTCTGAGTTTATGGTATATTTGGTATTAAAATAAGGAATTGGACAGAATACTAAAATCACAAAGTATAAGATCAAAAATACAGAGAAATTTTTATTTTATGTTTTGGTCACCCAAAACAGCCACTTGTGATAGTCTCCAACTGCACGTAGTGGAAAAGACCAGCTCCAGCAGCTACAGAACTAGCGAGGACAGGCTGAGCTTGCCCTCAAGTGATGTATTTGAAACTGATCTATCACTTTACTAGAGATGACCAGTGGCTGCTAACAAGTGTTCACTAATTGCAGACCACCTAAAATAAGTGTGCTTGCTCCATGTGAACAGGGCTAGTCTCTTGAGGGTAGCTGTACAGAATAAAATGCCAAATTAGCCAGAAACTTTCTGCAAGAGCACCAACCTTAAAGGTATGCTTTAAGCACCAGTCTATTTGGCTGAAGAGACTTTGGGGCCTAGAACATAAAACAAGATTGTTTCATTCTTCTTCAACCATAACTTAACAGCATCCTGGGTATGCTGCACTCGTAAGGAGAATGAAGAGGAAAATGGCCTATCTGCCTTTGCTTCCAAGCCCCAAACCCTGCAGGAGTGGCCATCACTTACCCTTGCAATTTCATAGCTTTCTGTGGGATAGAGCACCAAATTGTTCATGAAATCTGGCTGGCCCTCCAAAATGTTGCATTCATTTTTATCTTGAAGATCACAAGTAAATCTAATCTTCATATCAGCAGCTGAAGTACAAAGTTTGATTCCTGGAAGCAAGAAATCAAGTTGGCCTCTTGCCCACAGGCTAGCCATCATGTGTTGTTGGTAATTGTTGCTCTTTTGGGATGCCCGCCAACCAGCTCCCAAATAAATTACACACGGAGGGAGGCTTATTCTTAATTATAAATGTCCAGCTTTTCTTAACTTAGATTACCCCATCTTCCTTTTGCCTCTGGGTGTTTTCCTTTTCTTACTTCTTTAATCTTACTTTCATTCTTACTCCGTGGCTGGCTGGGTGGCTGGGTGGCTGGCCCCTAGCATCCTCCTCTCCTTTTTCTCTTGCTCTTTCTTCTCCTCCCAGATTTCTCTTTTTATTTATTCTCTCTGCCCGCCAGCCCCACCTGTCCTTTCTCCTGCCTCTCTATTGAGCATTCAGCTCTTTATTAGACCATCAGGTGTTTTAGACAGGCAAAGTAACACAGCCTCACAGAGTTAAACAAATGCAGCATAAAAGAATACAACACATCTTTGCATCATTAAACAGATATAACACACCTTAAACTAATATTCTACAGCAGTCATGTGAAGTGTTCAGTGTTTTATGCTGAATTTCTTCCATTCTGTTTTTCCCTCCTGGAATGTTACATGCCGATAACCACATAATTACTGCCACCATGCACAGTTAAGAGTCCCTGAATTCCCCCTCCACCACTGGCACACAGTCTTCACAAGCCACAGTGTAGGCAGCACTTCTTGTGACTTCTGTTTGATCTTATATATCAAACTTGAGACCTTGTAAGAATCCAAAAGCCTCCTGTTAGATGTCAGGAAGGGACCTGGGCACTGCTCTCCTTGCCAAGGCAGCTGCTGCTCACACCATCCCTAGAGTTGTTGTTTCCATGATTCATTCTTTCAGGGCTCATTGCGATCATTTCCCATCCTATGGTCATGTTAGGGAACTTAAAAGCTTCACTGATTATCTGTAACATCTAAGCCTGATGTCTTTTGATTTAGTTTTGTAGGTAATATATTTCTTTCAGACAGATACCCCAGTGATCCAGCACTATTTATTAAACAGATTAAAATTCTTTTTTAAATAATTATGAACATTTGTTAAGCACCAAAGGTATACAGCAGTGATTGCTGCACAATTATTGATACAATTTCCTGCTATTAAGCTTACAGTCTAAAATACAAGAATATTATCAGCCTGCACCGAAATTTCTTGAGCTTGGAATTAGCTACTTTGGCAAATGAATGAGGCAAAATGACCTATTTCTGGTTATTTTGAAGGCTTTGAACATCACACACACAAAAGAATACTTTTTGTGTATCCATTTTTTCTTTTTTATTAGGATAACTAATGACAAAAGGGTACTTAGAATTTTGATAAGCACAATGAATTATTTCAGATTTCCCTTAGAAATTGAGACAGAGATGTTCACTGGGAAATGCCAGCAGCCAGTGAAACCCCACAACAAACAGCACTAGACCAAATCTTTGTCATTACCCCACTTAACCTCTCCACCATCTTCTTCCACTCTGAGGCTCCAGTGACACCCCCGTGAGAAGCGCCATCTCTAGATATGATTACCAAGTCAGACTTGCAGGAGGCCTCCTGTCTGAATATGTCTGAGCGGAGACAGCAGGGGACACTGTAGTTATGCAGTGACGAGTGAGACTAAGCAAGGCATCAGGCTCAGGCCGTGGACCTCCACAGTGATGGGGGGGGAAGCATGTGAATGCTTGCTTTTCTGTCCCTGTTTCTAGTGAGGAGTGTACAAACTTAGCATTAGGCTGGAGAGATGGCTCAGCGGTTAAGAGCACTGGCTACTCTTCCAGAGGTCCTGAGTTCAATTCCCAGCAACCACATGGGGGCTCACAACCATCTGTAATGAGATCTGGTGCCCTCTTCTGGCCTGCAGGCACACATGCAGCAGAACACTGTATACATAATAATTTTAGGGGGGGAAGCAAACAGTATCAAGAGCCTAGATGGCGCACGCCTTTAATCCCAGTTCTAATTCTAGACTCTTTATTGATATATTTATCAGTGCTCTTGGCAACAGCACATTCTCTGTGTTAGTGACTTTATAATACATGTTGATTTCTGTTTGTATGTCTTTCAGCTTTATTTTTCAAGATTTTTTAAGTCTTCTTTGAAGTTCTTTGATGATTTTTAAAATGAAAATCACTGTTGGAGCTGTGGAGATGGCTCAGGGGGAAAGTGCTAGTTATTCAGGCATGAGGATCTGAGTTCAGATGTACACCACCACAGAAAAGCCAGGCATAGAAGAGTGTGTCCGTAACCTCAGTGTTGGGAGCGCAGAAATAACAGGATCCTGTCAGAAGGATCCTGCTGCAGCCAGTCCAGCCTAATGGCCAGCTCCAAGTTCAGTGAGCCCAAACACTGAGGTAAAGTAAAGGAAGGTACCCTCTAGGCAGAAGTTTCTCTCCCTTCTGCCTGTTCCCAAATACCCAGCAACCGCTTCCCAAATAATTGACTCTGAGGCGTAATATAATTTATAAATGCTTAACCAATATCTTAGACTTATTACTGACTAGCTCTTACACTTAAATTAACCCATAATTCTTATCTGTGTTTAGCCACATGACTTGGGACCTTTTCTCAGTGCAGCATTCTCATCTTGCTTCCTCTGCGTCTGGCTGGCAACTGACTCCTTTACTCCATCCTCCTCCTTCCCAGCATTCTCAGTTTGGCTTTCCCGCCTAACTTCCCGCCCAGCTACCAGCCAATCAGTGTTTTATTAAACCAGTTCAAGTGGCAAATCTTTACAGTGTTTAAGAGCATTATCCCACAGCAATATGCAGTGTCAACTCCTGACCTCTACATGTACGCGCACACTCTCACAGGGTTGGACGTGTGCATGCACCATATACAGACAAATATACAAATAGAGCCAAGCTTAGGTTTCTCGCACCTGTAACCTCATCACTTAGGAGGTTGAGGCAAGAAGATCTGAAGTTCAGAGTTAGCCTGGCAATAGGGTAAGACCCTGGCTGAAACAACATAAAAGAAAAGAATAGAAAACTACAGTGCAGTTTTTCAAGAATTGAAGACTGAGTCATTCATGAGTATGATATTTGTCTTAGTTACACAGATATTTTTAAATTTATCTGAGTAGTGTTTTGTAGTACAGTAGAGATTTTATAACTGTTTTTGTTACATTTAGTCCAAGATACTGGATAACCTTGATACCCAGTCTATTATAAATGATACTGCTTTTTAAATATTTCTTGTTTTTATTAATATGTAGAAACATGGCTAGCTTCTTTATGTTGATTATATAATTAGTATTGCTAAGTTCATTAAAAGTACCTTAGATTACTTTGTAAAAGTCTGTGTATTCAACCATGTGATTTGTGTATAAAATTCAGTTTTTCTTTATTTTTTTCCCTGTTCTCTAAACACTTATTTCCTTTGTTTGTGTGATGACCGACATAACCTCCAGGTCAGTGTTAAGAAATGACAGAGGCTGGACAGATAGCTCAGCAGTTAAGATCATTGGCTGCTTTTCTAGAGGACCTAGGTTCATTTCTCAGCACCCACAGGCTCACAACCATCTGTAACTCCAGTTCCAGGGGAACTGACACCTTCTTCTGACCTGCAGGCACCAGGCACACACATGGTACCCAGACATACATGCTGGCAAAGTACCCATACACATAAAATAATTAAATTTTAAAAAGAAAAGAAAAGACAGTGCATATCACTGCCACAGTCTCAATCTAGGAAAATGGCATCTTGCCAGGACTTCGGTAGATTCCCATTATCAGGTTAAGAAAGCAAATTTTTATTCCGGATTTACAGAGTTTATTTTGTAAGTTTTTAAAATGCACAAATGTTTTATTTGCAGAGAATTTCTCTTCTGTTCTTTTCTTTTCTTTTTTTTTTTTTTTTTTTTTTTTTTGGTTTTTCGAGACAGGGTTTCTCTGTGTAGCTTTGCTCCTTTCCTGGAACTCACTCTGTAGACCAGGATGGCCTTGAACTCAAAGAGATCCGCCTGCCTCTGCCTCCAGAGTGCTGCGATTAAAGGCGTGCACCACCAACGCCCGGCTCTTTTATTCTTTTAACATGATAAATTATATTGATACTGTAATTTATCAATGAATTCATCTGTGTAGACTTGGAATTTTTTGTTGGAAAGATTTTAGTTCTTAATTCAGTTAACTTGGTAAATATGAGACTGTCCGTGTTTTCTGTCATTCGTTATCTCTGTAGAAAAGAGAACTAGATCACATTGGATTTAGGAGGTGGTTGTCCAAGACTGGGGGAGAGGGGGTTTCTAGAACAGAGCAGATGTCAAAGGTAGCAGCAAACAGTTGATTTACTGGATAGTAAAAAACCTTTTGGCAAGAATACTGAAGAAAAAAAAATGTTTATGGAAGTTTGTCTGTGAACCTTAGGAATTGGAAAGGCACAACCAATATTTTTAACTTGATGGTCCACACCTTTAATCCCAGCACTTGGGATGCAGAGGCAGGCCAAGTCTACAGAGCGAGTTCTAGAATAGCCAGAGCTACACAGAGAAGCTCTGTCCTGGAAAACAAAGCAAAACAAGATGGGAACCTAAGTGCGGTGTACAGGGATAAAAGTATGCCTGTTACTAAAGACAGAGACCAACATCATCCCTGACGTAGCTTCCAGCACCACCTGATGACCCTTGCCTAGCTTCTCCTGTCAGCTCACACTCCTGTCACAATCACCATCTCGTCCAGTCTCTTCTCCTGTCAACTCACACTCCTGTCACACTCACCATCTCGTCCAGTCTCTTCTCCTGTCAGCTCACACTCTCCTGTCACACTCACCATCTCATCCAGTCTCTTCTCCCTGTCAGCTTACACTTTCCTGTCTCACTCACCATCTCGTCCAGTCTCTTCTCCCTGTCAGTCACCTCAAGTTCTGCCGCTTTTTGTCCACACCTGTAGGTCTTGGGTCATTGGTTTTGATATTTCATGATAGGAAATTGGATTTCTTTGTTCCATCATTTCTCTGTGAGATCTTGTTACGTAAGATTTCAAGTATAAAAATAGCAATGTTTTTTCTGATCTTTCTTTGGGTTAATTGATTGAAAGGAACACAAATGTTCAGTCCTTACTGTCTGATAGACTGACATGTGAGGTTAAAGGTTCAAATGTTCACTGCATAAAGGTGCAGTTTAAATCTAGCAGGGAAAAGATACATTTTTTATTTTGACATTTAATAGAATTTTTATTGTTCAGTTTTGTGGTTATTAGTTTGGATTTTTGTTCCATACAAACAGGATAATACAGCAACGAAACTTGACCGTCATATATATATATAATATATATATTATATATATATATATCACCCAGGAAGGACTTTGGACTTCAAAGTTGAGAACCATTGGTAGGAAGTACTTTGATGAAAATATAAAAGACTATCTCAGGAACTAGTGAGGAAACGATTGCTGTTAGGCTCTGCACACCCATGATACCAGTAGACACACTAGACCTCTGGGTTATATTGCCAGGAGACATCACACACTCTAACTTTTTGTATGGTATAGAGACATATAGATGCTGCTTCCTTTTTAGTAGAGTATGCATTTTCTCCTTATACCATACAGTTCAGTTATTTCCCATTGTCTCTCATTCAGATCCCTTCATTTCTTTATTTAAAGTCACCTTCACAACCACTGTAGTTGTTTGAACTGATGACCTCTGCACACATTGTATACTCCGCATGGTTCTTTACCTGTAGAAAATGCTTAGTAGTACAGTAAAAGGAAAAGCCAATGGTTGGTAATAAAAACGTTAGACATTGCAGCTAGTTTTGAAATGCTTTATTGCTTTCTATGTATTTTGGCAATGATTCAGATCATTCAAGGATGATGTCTTTGTAAACAATAGCTAAAATGTTTCTTGCCTGGGACTTTGTGGTCAGGAGTTGCAGTATAACTCTGCTACAGTTTTTCTTGAATGACCAAGTGTGTATGATACTATTATAAAAATGAAGCAACAAATGACTTTTACTTTTTACATTTTGTTTTTTGGGGGGTTTTGTTGTTGTTGTTGTTGTTGTTGTTGTTTTGAGCTGAGGATCGAACCCAGGTCCTTGCGCTTGCTAGACAAACGCCCTACCACTGAGCTAAATCCCCAACCCCTACATTTTGTACTTTATCAGATTTCCACTCTTTGTGGGTATAATTAAAAATAAGTACAGATTGGATAGACAGTTATGAACCTGGTATAAGGCTTTACTATTTTTACACTTCTGGCCTCCATTCACAATAATTGTGTGAATCTGTGTGCTTTTTCTTTTTTTATGTCTACAAATGGCTTCTTAACAAAATTAAAGGGGCTGAAGAGAGAAGTCAGTAGTTAAGAGCACTGGCAGCTCAAAGCCTGTAACTCTAGGCCCAGAGGATCTGACACCGTCTTCTGGCCTCTGGACAACAGGCATGCACATGATGCAGAAACATACATGCAGACTAAACACCCACACACATAAAATTAATAATAATTAATATTTTTACTAGTATATATCATATTTTATCCCTTTCTGTGACAATTTTTAACCTATCCTGGACTTAATTTTGCAAATCAGCTTATATAAAACTCTTTTATAGTTGTATTTTCTCAAAAGAGTGCAAGTGAAATCAATTAGCTTCATTGATCTGAATGTTAAAACCACTTTTGACCGGAAACTTGAGCTTATACATTGTTCTTAGCTACCATCTTCTCTACTAAATTCTGTTACACAATGTAAAGAATTCTACTTTAACTTTAAAGTTCACAACCAGGTACTAAGTGGCATCTTTCATTTTTGATGTATTTCTCAATTTATTTTGAAGCTTCTTCTCAGCCTGTTGATAACCATGTTAGCCAATCTTCCTACCTGGGCCAGACACCAGCGTCACCCGCAAGATACTCACCCATTTCTAAACCAGTGCTTGGAGATGATGAGATTACTAGGTAAGGCACTTAATATTCTTCATCTTACATAAAGCCAACTGTTAAGTAACATTTTGATTAGCCACGAAAGAGAGCCATACCTTTTAGGGCTAATAAGTAATTTCTGCTCCTTTCTAAAATACTGCTTTTTACCGTCTTAAGGTGAGGTAAGTTTCATTAAATGGAGCTTAAATAGTTTGGTATACTAGTACACACCTGGTGTTATAGCCATGAAAAGGCTGAAGCAGGAAGATTGTGAGTTCAGGTTCAAGGCTAGGTTACATAGTAAGTTTCAGGTTCATCTGGGTTACAGATCAAGACTCTGTTTTGTTTGGTTTTTGAAGGAAGAGATTAGCTTAGATAAAGCTAAACTAAGACAACACTGATCCATTAAGCTAACTTTGTGGGATTTTTTTCCACTACATGTCATAGAATATTATAGTAAGCATTTGTGTTCAGAAATCAGCAAGTCATACTTTTATTGTTTAATATATATTGTTGAAACTCTGACACCAAAAATTTGCTTTCATTTAACAGTAGTAACTGCCCTAAAGTTTATGTCTAAGAAATTCCCTGGGATTGTAATGAGATAGAAATATTTTAGCTCCTTTTCATATTATTCAAGGTATAGCTTGCTTTGTAAATTTTACAAGTACTTTATCTTAACTGTATTAACTGTAGCATTTAGCATTATATATGTACTCAGTTATGTCTGTTATGTTTTTATTACTTTCATCATTGTAAGCATTTTTGGCTTTGAACCTTGGTGTTTGCTTGAAATGTGGCTTTTCTCAGTAGACTGCAGACACTAGACTTAGTTCCTAAACTCTTTACAGCTCCTTTCTTTGGAGAAATTTTACATGATTGCCAGATATGTGGATATATAAAATAGATACATAAACCAAGCATTTATTGATAAAATAATTTATTTTAAAGCAAGAGTAAATCTTATAAAAAATTAAAGACCAAATTTTCATACTAATCAGATGGATGTACTCATTTATTATAACATAAAGAATCAAGTCTTGGCGCCAGCACAATGGCTTAGCAGGTACTGTAGCTGCCAGCACACCCGACCACCTGAGTTCACTTCCTGGAGCCAACCTGGCAGAAGGAGAGAGCCACTTCCTCCAAGTTGTCCTCTGACCTCCATAAGTAAAATTAATTTTTAAAACTTAATTAAAAATAAAAACTAAATCTTGGCTAAATGTTTGATAGTGCAGGCTGTAGAGTATTTTCAACACTTGTCAGCACTGGTCAGCATTGTTTGCTGAGAACAGCCTGTTACATAAAAATGCAGTACATAGCAGAGGGATGGCTGGAGACAGTTCAGGAATTGGATATTCTATCCTGATCCCAAGCCAGAATTCATTTAATGGTTGGTTGGTTAGTTTTCATGAAACTCAAGTTATCAATTCAAACACCAAGTTCTGTTTGTTTGGTTGGTTGGTTGGTAGGTTGGTTGGTTGGTTGGTTGGTTTTGGTTTTGGTTTTTTTGAGACAGGGTTTCTCTGTGTAGTTTTGGTGCCTGTCCTGGAACTCGCTCTGTAGACCAGGCTGGCCTCGAACTCACAGAGATCCGCCTGGCTCTGTCTCCTGAGTGCTGGGACTAAAGGTGTGCGCCACCACCACCCGGCCTCAAACACCCAAGTTTTTAAATCAAATCGTCTACCATACAATCCAAAGATACACTACTTTGATATTTACATGCTAAAGAAAAATGATTGGAAAATATTTTAAAAGTCTTTGTTTCTGTAATTAAAGCATTGTGGTTCCTGTAAGAGCAGAACTCTATAAGAGCTTTGTGTTTCAAATGCACAGCAGTCTTAAATCTTAGATGAGGTTTTCAAGCAGCATTTGTTAGTGGGGCAGCATGCACAGTGCAGAATGCACACCTGAGACGTTCAGAAGCAAGGCTGCAGTGTTATCCCATGATGCAGCACGAGAGATAGCTACACCTGAGAGTCTTTACACATTTAACTTTGAATTAATTTCTGCTTGTTGTACATTCAAAAACCTTTTACTTTTGCCAAATTTTTCATCATCCCCACATTCATTGTGCCTTCAATGTAGGGTTGGCACCTACAGATTAAGAAACTGGTGTAGGGGTTGGGGATTTAGCTCAGTGGTAGAGCGCTTACCTAGCAAGTGCAAGGCCCTGGGTTCGGTCCTCAGCTCCAGGAAAAAAAAAAGAAAAGAAAAGAAACTGGTATAGTAGAATATTTTCAGGTGTGTTACTGTTGTTCATGTTACATTTGTTTAACTGTGAAGCTATATTACTGTGCCTGTCTAAAACACCTGATGGTCTAGTAAAGAACTGCCCAAAGCAAGGCAGGAGAAAGGATAGGCGGGGCTGGCAGGCAGAGAGGATAAATGGAAGGAGAAATCTGAGAAGAAGGATTAGAAGCTAGCAGCCAGAGAAGGGGAGGACTCCAGGAGCCAGCCACCCAGCTACACAACTAAGCCAAGCTAAAGCCAGGAATTTGTAATTAAGAATAAGCCTCTGTGTGTGAATTTATTTGGGATCTGGGTGGTGGGTCCCCCAAGAGAACAAAAACCCCCAACAACAAACTGGGCTCAGAGCTGGAGAGTTGGCTTAATGCTTAAAAGGATTTGCTTCTCTTGAAAAAGGATCTAGACTCAGTCCCCAGGACTCACATGGTGGCTCACAACTACCTGTCCCTCCAGTTCCAGGAGATCTGACGCCCTCTTCTGTTCTCTGTAAGCACCAAGCACACAGGTGGTGTACTTGCATACATTTAGGCAAGCATTCATACATATAAAATGAAAATAAGTCTTTAAAAAGAAAAGAAGCAGTGATGTCTCTAGTATAGAAGCGTTTATCTTGTTTCTGAGTTAGCAGTGTTGGAAACAAAATAAATGCCTGTTAATTGGGCTAATAATGAAAATCAGTAGAAAGAATAGAATTCTTCTTTTTTGAATGAATAGTCAATGCTTATTGTTTGTAAGCATTACTTCTCGACTGATCTCCATTTTTGTTATTTGCTAATAGTGCCTATTATATCTTTAATATCTTCACATATTTTGCCAATTAAAGGGTAAGTTGTATTTCCATTTTCCTCCCTGTTCCCATCCGGCCTCTCTGCATGTCCCATATCTAGAGTATCTGTTGGATGTTTATCACAACAGACGTACAGGTTCATACAATCATGTCCAATTGTTAAAGATGCTTAATTATTTCAAATAAAAAGTTTGGAGATGGGCATTTTCCAGGATGGCCATTATGTTCATTGATGGCCAGGTGGATGATATGAGAATGGAGGATAGGAATGTGTTCCGTCTTATTAAGGTCTTTTTCTGTGGAAAAGGACAGAACATTTTCTTTTCCTTCATCAGAGGCCAGAACAGGGTCACGCCCTCTTCTTAGCAAAAGGGAGTGGTTTGGACTTACAGTTGAATGGTTGGTGTCTTTGCAGCTTAAGGAAAGGCTCCACTCCAAGCAAAAGAGATAGCTGCTTTGTATAGCTAAGAAGTAATGGCTGTGGTGACTCTCAGGCAATAGTACGCACAAATTTTCTTGACAGACTACATATTACTACTTTATATTAGCTTAGATATTTTTATTCTTTGACTTTATAAAATGTGTTTTGTTTGCTTGATTTTTACCATTGATTTTTTTTTTAATTTTATATAAAATTAGATTTTTTTTTCCTTCTATTTCTCTTTCCCTTGTAATTTTGGGAAACCTTTTATATAACATTTAGGTTTTGTTTTGTTTGATTTTTTTCCATTTAGCTTTGTGTGTTGATTGTTAATAGTAACACATGCCTATAATCCCCATACTCAGGAGATTGGGTAAGGTCACTATGAATTTGAGGCCAGATAGTTGAAGGTCAGCCAGGGCACCATCGTAGGCCTCATCCCTCAGAGGAGTCATCAGTAGGATGCGCTTCTGGGGAGAATGTTCAAGTTCTACGTAACATTTCATTTATTGTAGGTATTTCATTTTTTTCTTCATTTTTAGGGAACCTAGAAAAGTTGTTCTTCATCGTGGCTCAACAGGACTTGGTTTCAACATTGTGGGAGGTGAGGATGGAGAAGGAATATTTATCTCCTTCATCCTGGCTGGAGGACCCGCTGATCTCAGTGGAGAGCTCAGAAAAGGAGATCGTATTATATCGGTAGGATCTGATGATGAGATGTTTTTATTGTCTTTACTGTTACCTGTTAATCATTAAAAAATGAATTTTAAAAATAACTTAAAAGTATATTTCTGATACGCATTGTAGAGTTCAGTCTTGTTTGGTTTTTTGTTGTTGTTGTCTTGTTTTTTGTTTGTTGTTGTTGTTGTTTTTAAACCAAACTGACATTTTCCGCATCTAAGAGTTTATTGTTATATAATGATTACCATTATTTGTGGCACTCGGCTGAACCTAGGGCCTCACATCTACACATCTGCTCCACCACTGAGCTACATCCCCAGATGGGATACAGTTATTAATTATTAATTCTTACAGATTTCTGTCTCATATCTTTGCTTTTTATTTACACTACAATATTCTCCAATTTTTTTTTTTTTACTTTTTCTTCAGTACTGATTTTTTTAAACTATATTTCACTCACCTCCTTTTCTCATAATTTCACTGGATATAGAACTTGTCAGCATTTTTTTTCCTCTTTCAGCACTTTTTTAAATTATTGGGTGTGAGTGGTATTGAGCACTCATGCTGTGGGTGGAGGTCGAAGGACAGTCTTCTTAAGTCAGCTCTCTCCTTCCATGGCTTCAGGAGATCAAGTTCAGGTTCACAGGCTTGCATGGCAGTGCTGTTACTGTTCTGCCTGCCGTCTTGCATCTCCTCTGTCAGTTTTGGGAGTTCTGTCTGTCAGTATCCCTTCAGAGTACCCATGTGTTTGTTAAACTGTGTGATACTATTCCACGGATGATGTCTTTCATCTTTCCCTGTCTTTAAGTTTCAGCTTATGTTCAAGTTTCCTATTTCTTACTTTTGCTAATTTTCCTATACTACTAAGTCTTTCAAGGAAAATCTCTGATCATTTTTTCCCTAGCAATTCCATTTGGTTCATTTTTTTGATAGTTATTATGCCTTTGCTCAAACTCTCCAAATTCATCATCCACATCGTCTGTCTCTACAGCTGTTAGCATTTTCATCATCATGATTTTATCCTAATAATCATTATTATTTTTAGTAACAAGGTCTCATTAAAGCCCTGGTTGGCCTACTACCCTCCATAATGTAGTCCAGCATGGCCCGCAGCTCTTGGATGTCCTTTTGCTTCCCTTCTTAGTACTAAGATCACAGGCATGTGCCACCACAGCCACCTAACTTCTCTTTGTCTTCCATCTCTGCTCGTCTTATAATCTTAACTGTTATCATGAGACGTTTGGGATAAAATAATAAATGAAGTAGGACACACAAGATGATGGCTACTAAGCCTGAGTTCAGTTCCTGGAACCCACAGGGTGGAAAGAGAGACCCAGCTGTAGCAAGTGTGCTTTGACCTTACTCCCACCTCCCACCCTCCTCTCTTGTTCTCATTGAATAACCAGATTTTGTTTAAAGCATGAAGTAAATACTATATGTTACTGTTCTGTAACAGAATGATTTGTATGTTGGGGATTGATCCTAGGGAATGATTCGTGTTTAAGGCTTCCAGAATCAAGTTGTACACACATGATCTGTAATTGAACTATATTTTGTTAGAGCTTCAGTTTAATTTAGCGGGGGTTTTGGTTGGTTGTTTTTTGTTTTGTTTTGTTTTGTTAGTTTTTGGTTGGTGGTTAGTTGGTGATTGGTTTTTAAGAGTAGGATCAAGCAAGCATTTTTTGAGGACTGGAAGATCTTTACAGCTGAGCTGCCAACTTCCAAAACTACTTTATAACTCGGCTCCCAACTTTTCGAGGTGCAGTAGTCCTTTGTGTTCTCTGAATGTCCGTCCTGTGTTTGTTCTTTACCTTGGGAATATCTGTTTCCCAATCTATACTCTGTTCTGTCTGCACTGACTTGGAGGGCTTTGTTTCACCTCTCTTGGTTCACTTCTGTTCCCAAGCAACTAAAAGTAAAGAGTTCCTTTTGTTAATCTTTGACAGATTTTCAGCATCAGTTTTAATACTTTGATTATATTGAATATTATCATGATCTACATTTAGTAGGCTACTGTCTTAGTTTGGGTTTTTATTGTTGTGAAGAGACACCATGACCATGGCAACTCTTATAATGAAAGGAAAACATTTAATTGAGGTGGCTTGCTTACAATTTCAGAGGTTTAGTCCATTATCATCATAGTTGGGAGCTTGCTGGAGTGCAGGCAGATGTGGTATTGGCTACATCATGGCTTGCAGGCAACAGGAAGTCAACTGAGACACTGGACGATATCCTGAGCATAGGAAACCTCAAAGCCTACCCCCACAGTGACATACACAAGGCCATACTCACTCCAGCAAAGCCACGTGTCCTAATAGACCACCCACTATGAGGTTATGGGGGCCAATTACATTCAAACTACCACAGCTACTGTCTTGTATTTGGAAATATCCTCTACAATTCAGAAATGTGTAAGTCTTTCTTAATGCTTATGTTTCAGTCCCCAAACTTGACTACTTGAATACTCAGTCAAGATCCATTGTAATGAGGTTAATAGGTTGGGCATAGACTTGTTTTGTGGCTTCCTGGAAATTTTATGTTTTCCCCAGTCTACAAGAAACCAGATGTTGAGTAGTTTTCTTTAGTGGCTTCTTTTTATTTCCATCTGTTCCTCCTTCCTTCACCACTCTGTCAAGGATGAGAGCGGGGCAAACCTCAAAGGGCAGAGGGAGAATATGGAAGGACGGGGAGATGGGTGGGATTGGGGTGCACGATAGGAAAGTCACAAAGAATCAATAAAAAGGTGGAGTTTTTTTGGTTTGGTTTTGTTTTTTTTTAAGTGCCCAGTAGAACTCTCGGGGCTGGATAATAGAGATGGCATGTATGTTCTTTAAGGAGTTTCATGGGTGTATATAGTTGCCAGATATTTCCATCTTAATTAGTCATAGAGTTTTTTGTTTTGTTTTGTTTTATATTTTTGAAGCTATACTGTAGTTTAGTCTTTTAAAAATAAGTTATAGTGTGGTAAGGATAAATTGGTGGTGTCATTAAACAAATTAGCTAGTTAGGAAAATCAAATTACCTTAGGACCTTCACTTCACACCTGTCAAAGTACATTTTCAGTTGGCATATGGTTTGGTGTGAAAAACTCAGAGCATAATAGATAATTTTAAGTTGCCAGTGTGAGACCAGTTTATGTGGGTCACTAACATACAATGTTGCCAAAATATGTTAGGCCAGCAGCACAGCCAAGACCACTCCAGAGAGTTCAAGGCTCACCCTGGTTATGTTTAAAGGCAGCATTGTTTGACAATAACATAGTAACATAGATATGTAAATGCTTACTAGTCTTCTGTGGGGAAATGCCATGAAAGCAAAAGAGAAAAATATTTAGGAGCAAGAGGAAATGTGCAAAAAGATCTTCAAAACTGAACACGACCTAAAAACTCTAGGACAAACATTTAAGTACCTCATGAGATAAAATTCACAAGCACAAATAATAAGGATATAGACTTTAAAACAAAAGTGGTTACTAAATATATATATGTATATATATATATATATATACTTAAAATAATAGGTATTTGTTACATACATGACTGTTCATAAATTTGGAAAAAATATAAACCAAAAATAAGAAAAATGAATGCTAGCTCTGAGCTGGCAAGAAAGGACAAACACTGAATCAGTAATCAAAGGTTTGGATAGTAATTTTGTGATAGAGCATGTATTTAGCATTTGTAAAGTCATGGATTTGATCCTAATACCAATATAAATATATATTTTATGGTATATGGATTATATATGTGGAGCAAGAAAGAAAAGTCAAAAGTCCAAGACTAGACAGTTTCACTGACAATCTTTCAAAAAATTAAGAAACTCCTGAAAATCAGAAGAATTGTAATATTTTCCCAACTCAGTCTGTGAGGCAGACAGACAGAACAAGAAAGCTACATTGTTTGTGAATGTAGACGTTTAGACCCTCAACAGAGTAATACATTGCATCTAGAAACATACAGTCATGCATTGTAGCCAAGAGGACTTGATCCAGGGAATGCGTGGTGGTTCTACAGAGTAGAACCAGTTAGAAACCATTCTGATAAAGTAGTATTATTAGTTGGGTAGCCAGCTTCTGAAGTCCTTCGAGGATATGCTTGACTTTCTCCTCTTGCTGATAAAGTATTGTTAGTGAATCAAATTGTTTAAAATGATCGTGTGTTGTTTTACTGTATAACGTATTTAAACAATAAAGGTACTGCAACTAACCTGTGCCTACTCACATAATAAACAGGCCATTGATTTCTAATCAAAGACTATGTTTTCTTACATTAGTATTTGATTTTATTTATAGGTAAACAGTGTTGACCTCAGAGCTGCAAGTCATGAGCAAGCAGCAGCCGCATTAAAAAATGCAGGCCAAGCTGTCACTATCGTCGCACAATATCGACCTGAAGGTAATACAATTCTTGTTGCCTATTACTATTGCATGTTCTTAATTTTACGTTCTTCTTCTTGATAATGTTTACCTTTTTTGCCTTTATTATTTTTGGAGACAGGCTTTCATATAGCCTTGTCTGTCCTTGAACTCAGTGTGATTCTGAGGATAACCTTGAAATGATCCTTCTGCCACTACCTCCCAGACACCAGAGTTATGGTTGAATGCCACCATGCCTGTTTTCCTCCTGTGCTGGCGATCAAGCCACAGGCATTATTCATGCTAGGCAAGCACCTGCCAGCTGAACTACATCCCCAGCCCATAGTAATGTCTCATTTCTAATCTTAACTCTTTCATATTTTGTTTTAATTTGCTAATCCAGCATTTGTCCAGTCTAAACCAATTCATTTTCCAAGTCAGAAGTGTTTTTTCATTAGGGTAAGGGACGCTTCATCTGCCAACTCTTTTGAGATTGTACCATTATTTCGATTAATTTTCAAGTTTCTTTTTAATCTGACTTCCTATTTAACACATCTTAATATCACTTTTACTAACTCATTGATTTGAAAGATTAATAAAAACCATAAGTAAAAATAGTAATGCTGCTAAAGAAAATGAAGTTACTTAAGAGTTTTTTATTGAATTAGATTATACTTACTAATATAATATTTTCTAGTAGCATTTGTTTAAAATAGAAGAATGAAGTTTGCGTTATACTGTGTTTCTAGACAATAAAGCATCATGACATAGTTTGACTAGATTCCTAAGGGAAGAAAATAATAATGGAAAATGTGAGGTAATATCGTAGTAAACATGTATAAAACTCTAGGCGGCATCAACGTTACCAGTTCACTAGTAAAACCTCAGTGGAGTTGATCAGTTTGGACACCCAGAAGAATACATAGTAGCATACCTGTTGACGTTCATAAACAGTATGATGAAGAAGGAACAGTGATGTCCTGAAGGAGCTAAATTAAATAACTTATAATTTAAGCATTAAATGAAAATTCTATAATTTAAGCATCTAAAAGAAATACAGTTACCAGCTATTATATTTACTCTTATTTTCCTGGTCCAACAAAATTCAACTCAGAGTAATATGTAGTTTAAAAGTAGCTAATCTGAGCATTCATATGAAGGTGTTATAAACAGCAGAAAGTAGCAGCAGAGCTCTACAACAGGTGACATGTGACATGAAATGTAACCTCAGCTCCCATAACAGTTTATGCATCCACTCTGAAAAAAACTACAAAGTAGAGGTCTAAGAGCCGAGAGAGAGATTAAGGTAAGCTAACAAAACCCAGAGACACTGCAGCAATTCATTGGGGAGTACAGGACAAAAGCAAACAAAATAAGAGAGCTAGAGAAAAGCTAAAAATAGGCAATGGCGATGTTGTCAAAGGAAAACAAATGTGTCTGTGCAACATATCCATAATTAGCAGGTTGTACTTACATGTTTATGTACTGTGTGTGTGTGTGTGTGTGTGTCAATAATAATAAAAGGAGGACATCAATTAGAGAAAGTGAAAGAATGGGAGGGGTTGGAGGGAGGAAAGGAAAGGGGGAATGATATATTTATATTTTAATTTATTTAAAAATCCTTTAGAAAGTAAATGTTTGAAATTTCAATTCAATACATTCATAAGAACTTTGTACTAGCCAGGCAGTGGTGGCGCACGCTTTTAATCCCAGCACTCGGGAGGCAGAGCCAGGTGGATATCTGTGAGTTCGAGACCAGCCTGGTCTACAGAGTGAGATCCAGGACAGGCACAAAGCTACACAGAGAAACCCTGTCTCAAAAAACTAAAAAAAAAAAATAAAAAAAAAAAAAAACTTTTCTGCTAACAGGAAGGATTGTTATAGTGAAACAGAACACATATAATCTTGATTTTTTTTTTTATGACCACTGACTTTTACAAAACTAAGTCTAGCACATGCCCCATATTGAATAGGTGTACTTGCTGCTCACAGTGTTTCTCCAGAGTTACTGAATGTGCCCAGAAATTTTCCTCTTTGTTCTCTTTTATGGTATTTATACTTGTTTTATTTTGGGGTTTTTTTTTTTTGTGATTTCTGAGCTTCTCTTTAAATGATCTTTCAGATTGATCCTCTTTTCTTTTTGAGGGGTGTGGAGGTCTGGTGAAGATCAGTACTATTCTAGTCTTAATTTAAAAAGAAAATGTTGAAGCCGGGCAGTGGTGGCACACACCTTTAATAATCCCATCACTCCGGAGGTAGAGGCAGGCTACAGAGCAAGTTCCAAGACAGCCAGGGCTACACAGAGAGTTCCTGTCTCGAATAAGAACAAAAACAGAAAAAAAAGTTTTGACTAAAAGAATTTTTTTAGATACTAGTATTTAGTATGTGATTCCTATTTCCGTGGTTTCCTTATAGATTGCTCTTGTATATGTTTATCATTTCCAAAATTTTCCTGAATACCAGATTTGTGGGTCCTAAAATGGGGAGGGGGTTTTAAACATTACCTCTCCTCAATAAGCATGCACATGCTATTTAAATGTTTTCAAGTACTCTAATATGTCACATGAGATAAAATATGTATATGTAAAAAAGTCCTTAGTCTTTAAAATGTTAGAGAACATCTCCTGTATGGCGCACAGTCTGTTCTCTCCCGGTGGTAGCAGCTCTGTCAAAGAGCGTGTGTGATTTCTAGAAGGGTCCACATAACCAAGAAGGGAGACCAGATTCTCCCCGATGAAGCAGGAGGAAGCAGTCACAGGGTGGATAGAAGGTGGCGATGGGAGGACAGGTGGGGACCGAGGACAGCGGTTTTGATGAGGTAAATGAAGTGTACCGTTTTAAAGTAACATTGGGAAATGTGGTGAAGAGTGTTTGGGTCATAAAGACAAATGTTACAAAGAATTCTTAGTAGTAAGGACCATAAACTTGTGATTTGTTGTTTTTATATTTAAGAAATTGTTAGTAATCATCCTAGTTTCCCAATCTTAAATGTTTAATGTCTGAGACTGTTGCTGCTCTGTAGTAATTGGTTGCTTCTCAGGAAAGAACTCTCCAACCTCACTGTCAAATGTAATCTGCTCTTTTGGTAGAAAGTTTTCAACTTTCTAAAATGCTGAATGCTTAAAATTGCCCAAGGCTTCTCATAATCAGATTGTCAAGGTGAAAACTAGTAATGCCAACTACAATGAAGTGTAATGAGCATATTGTTCAGTATTGTGGAGTTGTTAGAGCAGTAACGTTCTCAACCCAGCATGAAGAGAAGATCGTAACTTAGAGCTAGCACAGCACAGAAGTTACTGCCCTTCAAGAGTAACGTCCATTCTTAGGGGATTTTACCAACTGATTGTTGAAGATGGATACACTTTTACTGAAAGGAAAATGTAGCTGGGCAGAGTTGTGTGCCTCTGTAGTCCTAGGCACAGTGGAGGTAGAGAGAAGAATCAGGAATTCAAGACTGTCCTCTACATAGTGAGTTTGAGGCCTTTTCATCTACCTTGTCTCAAAAAAGAAAAACAGAAGCCGGGCAGTGGTAGTGCACACCTTTAATCCCAGCACTTGGGAGGTAGAGGCAGGTGGATCTCTGTGATTTTGTGGACAGCCTAGGCTACGCAGAGAAACTGTCTCAAAAAAAAAAGAAAGAAAAAAAAAACAGTAAATAAATAAAACTATAAGAACAAACAATGCTAAAATGTTTTTAAAACAACAAAGATAATAAAAGCATAGGAGCAGCTGGAGTGATCATGCCTGCTATAGGCATACTGCTTGGAGAGTTGAGGAGGAAGATAGCAAGTTTGAGGTCAGCCTAGGCTACATACTGAGATTGTCTTTCAAAACAAAACGAATAACACAGGGAAAACTCAAGACAGGTGAGATGGCTCAGTGAGGTCAAGCACTTGTGTAACCCTGACTGTCCAAATTCAGCCCAGAACCACAGCTAAAGGAGGGAGCCCAGTCCTGAAAGTTGTCCTCTGACCTTCACACATGCCGTGGCGTGTGCACACCCACATGCACTCGTAATAGTAATAAATACAGTAATTTTTTAAATCAGAAGTATAGAATCAGTGGAACTCCTAGGAAATGCAAAAATGAAATGGTAGGTTTAATGCTGAATGTCCAGAACTTCTCTGCCCCTTCCTTCAAAATAATTAGGAGAGCAGAAATTAAAATTAATTAACAAATCTACAACGGAACTAGGTGGAACTTTCCTTGAGTCACAAAATAAAAACTGATCTAAGCAAGCTATGAACACTACTGAACCCCTGTGATATCACTGACTGTACAGGGCAAAGCAATAGGAAAGGCTCCTGTTGAGTGAGTAGTAGCAAGTGAAGTAGGAGGGTTCACTGGTAGCAGGGAGAGGTTTTGTGCAGTCTATACTGAGTACAGTGAGTTTGCACTCAGCTGGGAAGGGCTGCAGTAGTTGGGCCCATAACAGCCTGCTCTAACTCACTTTCAAGTCAAAAACCCCACACTTGGAAAAAAAAGAAACTACCGGGGATAAAATCCAAATGGAAAATTAAATGGATAATTGGACCAAAGGGGGGAAGAGGCTCAAATTCATAGGGTAAATACAAAATACAGTAGGAGAGTCTCCACACACTAGATTAGACCTTTAAACACCCGGCAGAAACAGCGAAAGAGGAAGCTCTAGTCTAGAAGGATGAAGTTAGTGCAGAGCCTACCCAAAATTTTAGGGAAAGCCAAGCATTTAATCTCTGCATTTATCTCTTTTGAGTTCAAGGCCAGCCTGGGCTACAGGAGACCCTGTCTTTAAAAAAATAAAATAAAAAGGATTCTGGAAACTAATTTTAGGTAAAAATGAACAGATCAAGACGGAATCACATAGAAGCCTGCTTGAGAACGGAAAAGAAGAGTGAGAATACTGTCTGACAGGTGCATGCCAGAAGACACACCCTTGAACTTACTGACAGCTGACGTCTGTCACAGGAGCACTCAGAACAGAGTTGGGACATGCAGAGAACAACCAACAACAGTGACTTCAGAGGCTGAAAAACTCCCTAAAATAGGAGAAGTTAAATTTAGCCAAGGCTAGTGTTTCCTTAAGGAAGTAGTGGAACTGGGGAGATGTTTGTACATTGACATTGATAAGTCTGGTCCTGACACCATTCATAGAACGGGGCACATTTCGGGCTAGGGCGGTAAGAAGTGCTGTTGGGGTCCACTGGGCATAACCTATGAGACGGGCTTTCTGCCAGGTAACGTCCTGTTTGAGTAGTGGGCACAGTCAGGAAAGCAGTGAATGCTGATGGAACAGACGCTTGTTATATACAGAAACATAATAACGTGAATGCACATGGTAAGCCAGTTTACCCATGGTTTTTATGAGTTAAATATAGGAAGGAAAAAGCTAACTATAAACTCTGTAATGTTGGGTTAGAATTAGAAAATTGGGTAGGAACTCAATTTTCAGGTTAGGTAGATGTAAATAGAAATATAGATCTAAACATCTTTATATGCATATATAATTATCCATATTCATTACCCCCAATACCACTGAAGGTCCAGACCTAGTCACACCCTAGTAGCAATGAGCATGCATAGTCCCTAGGTCTTGCCTTCTAATGAGGAATACTTCATTAAAAACTGAGGCTTTTTAGACAGATGGCTGGTTCCCAGACTCAGGCGGGGAAAATGCTATGTAATTTTGTGATACTCTGTGCCAAAAAGTAAAACACTCAAGCAATGATGGAAACATACTCCAAAAAAAGAAAAGAAAAACAAATCCAAGGTGGAACAAGACACACTGGCCAGATTAACAATTTCTGCTACAAATAAGTGATATTATACTAACTATAACCTACTAAATGAATTAGGAAATCGTGAGTCCTTACTACTGTTAGTTAAATGATTAATTAAAATCTTGATAGGCTAGTAAGATGGCTGAGCAGGTAAAGGCACTGTGACCAAGCCTGATGACTTGAGTTCAGTCCCAAATCCACACAATAGAAAGAACCAATTTCCACAAGTGACCGTTTGACAACTTGTGTCCACACGGGGTCCGTGGAATATGCACACCTTCCCCCAACACACTGAATAGTTGTTCTGTTTGTTTTTAATGTAAAGAATTAAAAGATGTGCACAGTTTCAACAACTCACTTGAAATGGGGGAAGGAACCCATCAGGCAGCCTCCCTCATCAAGTGGCCAGAGACATAAAATCATCAAACTTAACAAGACATGAAAATGTAGGTAGATTACCTGGGGGCATCAAAGCTCCTCTGCTGTGATTTTACTGCCAGAGTTGCCCAGCCTCGGTCAGTGTGGACACCTAGAAAAACAAAATTAGAAGATACTTCACAGAGTCTTAAAAAGACTACGATAATGTTCTGACTGAGGCGGAGCTTGTGACCAGGTTCAATGTACCAGGGGACTTAATAGTTTTTAACGTTATAGTATGGTTTAAAATAGACACCTTCAAAAAAAGAATTTAAATGTTTTTTTTTAATTTTATGAATGTTACTTCTGATTACCTTTCTTATTTTGGCATTTTGAGAATTTAAAAACTATAAACTCGTTTAGTTTAGTTCTATTATCTGGCCTGGGTATATTTTCCATTGTTACTAACTTTCCATAAATTCTGTATTTGAGAGTTTTTCTCTCACAAGGAAAATTGCAGCAAAGCATCTGACGTTAATTATTGTAGATTTCTGTTTTAAATTGAGAACTGGAATAAGTCCTTTTTAAATTTTACAACTAAATTAAAAGATAATGAAAACTGCTAGTGTTATTTGATTCATGGAATTTTCTTTTTTCTTTCTTTTTGGTTTTTTGAGACAAGGTTTCTCTGTGTTGTTTTGGTGCCTGTCCTGGATCTCGCTCTGTAGACCAGGCTGGCCTCGAACTCACAGAGATCCGCCTGGCTCTGCCTCCCGAGTGCTGGGATTAAAAGTGTGCGCCACCACCGCCCAGCTCATGGAGATTTCTTTCAGTGGATCAAATGTAACTTGAACAAAGACATCCTCCTCCACTAGTCACTTCTAATTTCTGGTACAGTTAGAAGATTATTGCTATTTTAAATTTGCAGCCATACTTAATGGCTAGAATTTAATAATCTAACTAATTTAGTTTTTAGGTCATTAAGTCGGGGTTTTTTTTGGGGGGGGTGGGGTTGTTTGTTTTTTTAAGACAGGTTTCTCTGTGTAACAGTGCTGGCTGTCCTGGATCTCACTCTTTAGACCATGCTGGCCTCGAACTCACTGAGATTCACCTGGCTCTGCCTCCCGAAAGCTGAGATTAAAGGTGTGCACCCCCACCGCCCGCTATTAGGTCAGTTTTAAGACACCTTATATAGTTTACATTTCACCTTTAAGAAACTTGTTTTTAGGAATATTTAGTGTATTTCTTCTTTCCCTTCAGAGTACAGCCGTTTTGAAGCTAAAATACATGACTTACGGGAGCAGCTGATGAGCAGTAGCATTAGTTCAGGGTCGGGTTCTCTTCGAACTAGCCAGAAGCGGTCCCTCTATGTCAGGTGAGTCTGTCTTATAATTGTGATATCACTTAATCTTTTATGTATATAGATTCTTTTAGGTTTTTACTGTGACCGACTTGAATTTACTATAGAAAAATTCAGTGCAAATCAATAAAAACATTTTCATGAGTGATTTTCTGAATTGTACCTTTCAAGAGTTAGGATATTATAATTTTAATAATTTAAATTATGTGACCCTTTGAATTAATAATGGTGTAAAGAGCCGGGCGGTGGTGGCGCACGCCTTTAATCCCAGCACTCGGGAGGCAGAGCCAGGTGAATCTCTGTGAGTTCGAGACCAGCCTGGTCTACAAAGTGAGTTCCAGGAAAGGCGCAAAGCTACACAGAGAAACCCTGTCTCGAAAAAACCAAAAACCAAAATTAATTAATTAATAATAATAATAATAATAATAATGGTGTAAAGAAAAGCAAAATAAATGTGTACTAAAAAAAGAAAAATTTAGGTTGATGTTTTAGTAATGACTGCATAAGCTTGGTTGGGTCCATTTACCTGCGCATATTCTCTTAAACATAAAATAACAGTAAAAAGTAATGCTATAAAAGACTACGTAAAACTCTAAAACTAGTTGTATCATTAGCACATATATTGTAAAAGGAAAGGGGGAGGACACAGTAGGCACTGCATCCCACTATGTCCAAAACTGACCACTTTTTAAAGAACAATTAACTATAAACCAAAAATACCAAAAAAAAAAAAAACAACAACAACAACAACAAAAAATGTAAAGTGTTGGTTGGCATGGAAAAATTTTACCTTAATTTTCAGTTTTCAACTTGGGACAAAAGGATTCATGTTTTGTATCTCAGTCTGCTTTGCCACAGTTGTCCGTGGTCTCTTGGCTGTGTGCTGAAAGCGCTGGGGGTCACAGCCCACTTTCGTCCCTGAAAGTGCCGAGAATCGGACTCCTGGCCTTGGGCATGCTGGACAAGCGCACTGCAGTCCAGCCTTTTCCTCTTCTCTTAAGAGAGATTATTTGGACTTAAGAATCAATTTGTTTAAATAGTGTGTGTTAATTAGTTAAATGGTAGCAAATACTATTTTCTTTTTAACAAATTTTGAAAGACTTAACATTGTAAATAAAGTATTTTAATTCTACCTTTGCCAACAAGCGGAGGAAGCAGTTAGCTGGCAGAATCAAAACTATATTGGTGTAGTCTTATATACGTCTATATCTGTGTTAACCTATGGATGCAAGTTTGTTTTTCTAAATACCTAATCAAAGTGGACAATAAATAATGTTTACATTGTATTTTTTTAGAATAGCTATATTTCTTTTCATTTAAAAATCCGATATAATTTGTTACTGGATTATAGTGAAAGAAATTTTGGGTGCTGGATTTTTTATTTTTCTTCTTTATTGTGAATGAGTGTCAATATATTGCCAAGGCTCACCCTGAACTCCTTGACTCAAGCAATCCTCCTGCCTCAACTTCATGGCTAGCTGAGACGACAGGTGTAGGCCAGTGTACCCAGAGATTTGTTAAATTTCTCTTATACACTTTACAAAATGTGATGTAATCCTCTGAACAATTCTGCAATGTGTCATTATTAGTCCCATTTAATAGGAAAGAAAGAGCAAAGTGAAACGAAATAAACTGTCTAAGTAAAACGAAGTACAGCCAAGCCCCAGGAAGTGTTGGGCCCAGCACTGAAACCACCCTACCCTAAAGCATGTGTCCCCACCGACCAATAGAAACAGTACTTATGAGTCACATGTGTCAGTTTTAGTTTGCTAGAAGTCACAGGGAGATAAAGAAGCTAGACTTCCCAGCACTTAGGAGGCTGAGGCAAGAACAGCATTGAGTTTTGGGCCCGCCTGGGCTATACAGCAATTCCCTATATCAAATAAATAGGCATCCAGTCTGTCCTAAAACACTGAAAGCAATAAATAGTATACTTAAGACTGTTTCCATTACAGAATGATTTCTGTGATTCCTGTTTGCTCTTACTGTCTTACATATAATGTGAAATAAGTCTAAACATTTTGTCTATACAAATACTCTACTAATAATTTGTCTGTACAAATTATATATACTTCTGGAATCCCATATATTTTTTAAATTGATTAATACCACTATAACAAATCATTATGAACTTTTTGATTCTGAATCTAGAGCCCTTTTTGATTACGACAAGACTAAGGATAGTGGCCTTCCCAGTCAAGGATTGAACTTCAAATTTGGAGATATTCTCCACGTTATCAACGCTTCGGATGATGAGTGGTGGCAAGCCAGGCAGGTCACGGCAGATGGTGAAAGGGATGAAGTCGGAGTGATTCCTAGTAAACGCAGGTAAATGGTTCTTCGTAGACCTTCAGAGGTCACTGTTTCTGCTGTACGACTGTACCTGGAGCACATTGTGCTAGTGAAGTAAGTCTGATACAGAAAGTCAGACCCTGTGTCACTTTACGTGACGTTCGAAATAGTCTGGAAAGTACGCTAGAGGTTACGAGAGTGCCTGGAAGAGGAAGGGAGGATATTGATCAAGAGATAATGTAATTTCAGTTGTAAAATAAATTCCAGAATGCTACTGTGTGGTATGATGTGCCTGTAGGTAAAAAGACTGTATTGGGAATTTGAAATTTGTTAAGAAAGTAGAGCCTAAATATTTTCGCCACCCAAAGAATGTTTTAAAAATAACTATGTGAACTGGGCCATGGTGGTGCACACCTTTAATACCAGCACTTGGGAAGCAGAGGCAGACGGACCTTTGTGAGTTCAAGGCCAGCCTGGGCTACTGAACAAGTTCCAGGACAGCCATGGCCATTACCAGAGAAACCCTGTCTTGAAAAACCAAAAAAATAAAAAAATAAATAACTGTGTGATTTGATAGGTATGTAATACCATGATTTATAGCAATTGTTTTTACCTGTGAATATCAAAAAATATGTAACAGATCAAATTATAGGCTTTATGTGTGAGGGAGGGCTTACATGTGCCATGGCAGTCAGGCCTCGTCTTCCACTTTGTCTGCAGCAGGATCTCTTGTCACCACTGCAGACACCAGGCTGGCTGCTCATCTCAGCTTTCAGAAACCCTCCTGTCTCCACATGCCATCAGCGTAGGAGAGGCACTACCATTCCCTGTTTTGTGTTGATTCTGGGACTCTGAGCTGTGCACTAAACATTTTACACAGTGGGCCATCTCCCAGCCTTGTTTTTTGAGCCATGGTCTTGCTATGTATCATGGGCTGACCTTGAATTCTCAGTTCTCCTGTCTGAGCCTCCCAAGTGCCAGGATGTAGATGTGCATTACTATACTTTAAATATACACAGTTTAAAATTTTGGAACCCTAAGATTATTGAACTAATAAGTTGAGAAAGCTAATTAATAAATATCTTTCCTTAAATAGTGATTTTATATG